>PDHP01000162.1:0-84024 GCA_003339455.1 Ophiocordyceps camponoti-leonardi (nom. inval.) | reverse complement strand
TATAAGAGTAATAATTCTCCTCCGTACTCTATATACGGAGAGCGTGCCCTAATAGGCGGCTATAAGCCCTATAACTAAGGGCGACTATATTATATAATCCTTCCCTTCCTAATACCTTTATACGCTTATACGTATATTCTCCTATAGCCTCCGTATATTCTAACGAATATATATTAGGGCCCTATTACCCTAGGACTAGGATCCGCGGACCCCGTAGGGGATCTACGGTATCCTATAGAGCGGAGCGCGCCTTTAGCCTACGATTATATTTATATCTAGACTCTAAAATATAATAAGTAGTAGTATTCTAGTAGGTAGGAGGATTTAATAGGTAATATTATTTATAGGTTTTTTTTAATTACTTATACTATACCTTTAGAATAATCTAAGAGAAACGTAAGGTATAGGATTGCTTACGTATATTAGTATATTACGATAGCTAGAAGTTTAGCGATTTCCTACCCGAATTTAAGAAAGTAATACTTATAATAGCTAATCCTAATAGGTAGGATAACTCGGCTAAGCTTACTTAGTTTATAAACTCCCTTTTACCCTTATTTTAAGAATTTCTAATTATAATCGATATACTAGAATTATATACTACTTTTGTCTATAAGCTTTAAGGCTTAGCTTAATCCTTCGAGTAAATATTCTATTTTATCTAGCTTATTAAGAAGGCGTTTACTTCGGGTCCTAGTATACTAGGATAATTCTCTACTCTATCCCCTATAGCTCTATCCCCTATAGCTTTAGCTATAAACGCCGATAAAAATATTTAAATAAATATTATACGGACTAGTAAAAGCGCTTTTAAAATACCTAAATAGTATACTAAATAAGTCCCTAAGTTTATTATTAACTAGCGTTAAACCTCTAGAGTTTATATATATTATAGTATATTTTCTTACTTTATAACTTATTATCCTTACGTAATAGTATATCCTCCTATACGTTTAGCTACTAATAAACTATATATTATTTATACGGATATTACTCCCCTCCTTAAGAAGGATAATAAATCGGGAAAAGTATAACCTTGGGGTATTATAATACCCTAGGGTTTTTAATAGCTATTAATAAGAATTCTAAGTCCTTTCTTCGTTTATAACTACTCGTCCCCCTAATATTAGTTTTTATAATCGTAAATCGCTTAGAGCTTATCGACTCTTTAGTAAATAAAGGTTATTAGTATTATACGGCTATAAGCTAATAGTTTATATTAAACCTAAATATCCTTATCGAATATATCCTACCTTATTACCTATAGGGAATCGTATAGTATATATAGGGTCCTTATATTATAGGAATTATCTAGTTATTATTAGAGTTTAGCTCTTTTACTAAGCTTATTATTATTTATATAATACCCGATCTTAACTTTCCCCTTATTCTTAATAAACCCTAGTTATTATATATATATTCTTTTTTTATCCTATATAAGGCTTAGCTTTAATATAGTAATATATAATCTTAGGTCCTATATATTTCCCCCGAATCTATATATTCGTTTATACTCGCTAATAAACTTATTATAATTCTCTACCTTTTTATTATTACCTTCTTTACCGAGTTATACTACTTTTTAAAGGACTTTCCCCGTTTATAGGACCTCCTTATTTAGGCTATATTTTTTATAAATATAGAAAAAGCTTTTTAGGATAAAGTCCTATTAATAAACTAGTAATTATATTAATACCTTCCCCCTAAGTTATACGACTTTATCCTATTATTCTATAAATAAAATACGGATTAGCTAAACCCCTATAAGCCTAGTATTAATTACTATATTTAACTTTAGCCGAATACTAATAATAAAGAACCGCTTATTCCTTTTAAACCCTTTTATAGTATATTATATAAAAAGCTCCTCGTTCTTAAAAAAACCCTTTATAACCTTCTTAAAAAAGGGTTTATTCGCCCTAGTAGTTCCCCTATAGGTATACTAGTCCTCTTCGCCTAAAAACTAGAAGGCGGGCTCTATTTTTATATTAATTACCGCGTATTAAATAGATTATTATCCTTAATCGGTACCCTATTCTACTCCTTAGTAATACCCTCTATACTATAGTATATATAAAATAGTTTACTAAGCTTAATATTATTTAGGTATTCTATAAGGTTTAGATTATAAAAGGAAAGGAATAAAAAATAGCTTTTTATACTTATTATAGTTTATTTAAATAAATAATTACCCCCTTTAGGCTTTATAATACTCTAGCTACCTTTTAATAGTATATTAATAGTATCCTTAATAATTTACTCGACGAGTTCTATTCCGCCTATATTAATAATATTATTATTTATTCGTTTAGTACTAAAAAGGATTACTTATATAAGGTCTAGTAAATCCTTAGCCGATTATAATAATATAGCCTTTATATTAACCTAAATAAGTATAAATTCTTAATAATAAGAGTTAAATACCTAAGGTTTATTTTCTTCGCTAATATAGGTATTTAGGCGGACTTAGCGAAGGTTCGAGTAATCTCCGATTAGGCTTAACTAGAGTCGGTTTAAGGTTTATATAGCTTCCTTAGGTTTATAAATTTTTACCGAATATTTATTTCTAGTTATACTAATATTATTATACTTTTAACCGATTTAACCGGGTTAGGCTATTCTTTTATATAGGGTAATACTTAGGAAACCGCTTTTTAGGAAGTAAAACGCTTCTTTTTCTAAGCTCCGATCCTTATAGAATAGGATTTCGACTCGCCTACCTACTTAAAAGCGGATTATAATAGCTTTATAGTAAGTAGTATTATCTTTTAAGAGTAAAAGGAGTAATTTTATCCTATAGTATTTTACTTTTAAAAGCTCTTTCCTATAGAGTATAATTACCCTATTTATAATAAAGAAATACTTATTATTATTTATTATTTTAAGTAATAATAGGCGGAACTCTATAGTTATTCCTCTTTCGATATTATTATAGACTACTATAACTTAGAATACTTTATAACCTATTAATAGCTTTTTAAATACTAGGCTTATTAGGTAGAGTATTTATCCCGCTTTAATTTCTAGATTAAATATTACCCTAGGGGATAAGTAATTATTCCTAATACTCTTTTCCGCCGAGAATAAGACCTTCCGTCTAAAGCGGAATTAAATAATTAGATAGCCTAATTTATACCTAATTAAATACTATAGTTTTATCTTAATACTATTTTATAGGATAATTCGGATAATAAAGACTTTTTCTTACCTTTTTTTATTAATTCTTCGATAGATTACCCTTTACCGCTAGGCTCTTCTTTTAGCCTAGACCCCCTAGATTATACTATTACCTTATAGGAACCCATACTATCGGTTAGGTATCTCTATCGCCCTACCGAATATAGCGGGTTAATACGCTACGACGTTTACGTATAGCTATACCTAGCGATCCCGTATATACGTATAATATAACGGTAATATACCGATCGAATAATAGAAGGATAAAGTACCCTTACTAATAATAATCCTCGCTAGGTATACTTTTACTTTAGTCCTAAATACTTATCTTCTCTATTTAATATACGAATAAGACTTAATATTTATATACGAGGTTCCCCTATTCCTATCCTTCGGAATCGAGTTAATATCGATCCGACTTTATATTAGAATCGCGAGAGATTTATACTAACGTTAGACTAGAGTTATACGGTATTACGCCTCCTATCTAAACTCCTATTTTAGATTCTACCGATCTATCCAAGTTATTATATAAGTATTCCAATACTAGTAACTTTTCTTTTTATAATTAGATAGAGAGGTAGTATAGACTATTATTATACCCCCGAGTATTTTCTTATCTAGATCTAGAGGTCTAGTCGAATAAGAGACTAATCGGGGTTTAGCTTAAATAGGTTCTTCCTAGCGTATAATACTTTATTATATTATATATCTACGAGTATAATACTTAATAGTATTATATATCTATAAGTACGATACTTTATAGTATTGTATATCCCTAGGATACGTTATTTCGTCGTATTATATATCCTAGGGACTTAGGTTAAAAACGCGTCGAAATTATCCTAAAGTCGCGTCGAAGTTATATTAAAATTAGGTCGAAAATATAGTCGGATAGGTCGAAAATATAGTTGGATCTTATACCCCTAGTACTATTCCTTTTATACGAAGGGTCGTATATCCGCGAGAACGAAAGATAGAGAAGAGAAAAACGAAAACAAGGTCGAAAAACGTAGGCGAAAAATAGGGCTATTTTTCCTTTATTTTTTTTTCTTTTATCTTTTCCTTTATTTATTTTTCCTTTTTACTTCCTATTCGAATATACCCGTTTTACGCGTTCGAAAGTCTATAAATTCGTAAAATTAGTATCGTAGTTACTAAGTAAAGATGTATTTTACGAAATAAGTATAGTCGAAACTAATTCGAACGGGAGTCGACTTTAGATTAAAATTAAGTCGACTTCGAGCATATATCGAAAGAGAATCGAAAAGAAATTAAGTCGAAATCGATAAAAACTCTAATTAAAACTAGAGAAAAGCCGATTCGAAAAAAAGAGTAGATAGTATTAACTTATAATAGGTATTTACCGAGTACTATAGAACCGTTTTATTAAAGTTAAACTAGATACTAGTAAAAGTATATCTAAAATTATCGAAAATAATTATAGCTTCTAGGATCCTATAGAGTACGTAACTTCTATTATCTAAACTATTCTTCTATTCCGGTAAAGTAGTATTAAGTCTAGCGTTATACGATAAAAGCGTATAGTTATTCCTAATACTAATTAGTATTAGTTAGGTATTTCTATTACCCTACCGAATATAGCGGGTTAATACGCTATAACGTTTATATATAACTATACCTAGCGATCCCGTACGTACGTATAATATAATAGTAATATACCGATCGAATAATAGAGGGATAAAGTACCCTTACTAATAGTAGTCCTCGCTAGGTATACTTTTACTTTAGTCCTAAATACTTATCTTCTTTATCTAATATACGAATAAGACCTAATATTTATATACGAGGTTCCCCTATTCCTATCCTTCGGAATCGAGTTAATATCGATCCGACTTTATATCGGAATCGCGAGAGATTTATACCGACGTTGGACTAGAGTTATACGGTATTACGCCTCTTGTCTAAACTCCTGTCTCAGATTCTACCGATCCGTCTAAGTCGTTATACGAGTATTCCGACATATACTAACCTTATAGCCTACCCTACCCCCTCCTCCCTCTTCTTACGTTTTCTTAAATAATAACCTATACTCGCTTTAATAGTTTATAGCTTCTTATAATATAATCTTCTAAAAGGTCCTTTATTATATAGTATATAGTAATTATTCCTTTCCCCCCTCCTTTTATCTAAAGGTTTAAATCGTAGACTATTACCTTAATACTTAGGGGCGCTTATACTTTTAAGGCTACCTCTAGGTACCTAGTACCCTAGTAATTATAAATACTAATACGCGTAAAGTATTATTAAACTTATAAAGCCTAGATTAATTATAAGGTTATATTATTTAGTTAATTTACGATTCCTACCTTATTAACTACCTAGGATAAGATAATATAATAGCTTTTATTACTTAGGACTTCTTTTAACCCTTATAATAGTAGTTTATCTAGTATTTTCTTTATAACTACGATATATACGGTTATACTAAAATCTAGTATTCTTATTAAGCTATCCTCCTTCGCTCCCTCCTTACCCCTAATTAGTTTTATTATTACCTTTAAATAGACTTTATAATTAATTTTCCCCTTATACTATAAGGTAATTATTACCTTTAGGTTATCTAGGACTACCTAAGTAAAAAGATCCTCTTCGAACTAATACTTATAATAAATACGGAGTTATATACCGAATACTTTCTCTAGTATTTCGTTTATTTTTACTAGTAGCCTACGTTTATAATAAGTAATTATTAAATTAAACCGGGGATTTTTAGGTATATATATATAAGGTTTATAATATCTCCTAACTCCTTAGTATTACTTATTACCCCTAAATAAATAAGGGTAATAAGTAGGTAAATTAAAACGTTTAAGCTTACTTTCGTATAATTATCGCTTATAATTAAAATAATTAGGATATTTAGCTCCTAATAACTTAAATATTTCTTAATAACTATATTTATTCGGCTATAGGTATAATACTATTCTTTATTATATATGGTTATAATACCCCCTTTTTAGTACCTTAATTTAATAATTCTCCGCCCCCTTTTAAACGTACCCCTATTAGCCGGGTATAAGTCTTTATTTTAAAGCTTTAGGAAATCGCTAATATCTATTAGGCGGTAAATACTACCGCTTCCTAAAATAATAAGACTTATTCTAATATCTCCCGCTAACTAGCGGAATACTTTTAAGTAAGTAATAAGGTATAACTAGATCTATAGAATTTTAGTTCTAAGTACCCGAAGAAAAAGCTCGACTAGTATTATACTAAATATATAGTAGGAAGGGTTATCTCCCCGGAGGTAGTAGAATTAGCTAACCTTCCCTTAGGTATATATAATCGATTTAATTATAATCTTTTTTATCGGGCGGCTTTAAATCCTATTCCTAGTTAAATAGTCGATAACCTATAATTACCTACTATCCGTATCGATAGGGAGGATAAGTAGGAAATTAATAAAATCCTATTTATATAATAGGTTAAGGTTAAAAGGGGTTATTATTAGGAAATACTCGTTTATTAGACTAGTTATCTTAATCTAACTTAGGAACCTTTAGCTACCTTTAATAGGATAAATACGCTTAAAAGGTATAAAGTACTTTATAACCCGGCTATTTATAATAATAATATACCCTTTAAATCTATATTAGTACGTAAAACCCCTATTCGGTAGAAGGTAGTACCTACCGCCTTAAAAACGTTTATTATAATTATAAGTATCCTTAAAAGCCTAATATAAGGTTCGGCTAATTATACTAGTAAATATATCTCTTTCTTTATTTAGTTCTTATAGTAGGTAATAGTATAAATCTACGCTTTTTTAGTTAGTATTATTAGCGGTATTATATTAAAAAGGCGCTTCCGCTTACCCCCTTTAGCTAGCGTTTTAGCGCTTTTAGCTTCGTTATTATTACCTTCTTCCCTTCCCCTCCTACCCCCTCTCCCTCTAATATTACTACCTATACCTTTAATACTATTACTTACTCTAATATACCCGCCCCGGCTATTATACCTCCCCCTCCCCCCTCCTTACCCCCTTCCTCCCCTATAATTATCCTTATAGCTACCCTATACCCCCGTTAGCTTTTCTATTTCTACTTTATTCTTAATAGTACTTATTTTATTATAAGTAGCCTTTTACCTAGGTATTAGTCGTTATTACCTAGTATTATTAGGTTTTTTCCTAGCGTTATTATAGTTTTTAAAACCGCTTCCGCTTTATTTATCTCGCCCCTATTCTTATATATAACCTCCGTTTATTAAATACGGTAAACGTAAGCCTAGAGGGGGGTAATAGGATAATAAGGGTAGCGCGTATAAGTATAGCTAATATAACTATACTTAGCCTTCTATAGTATTAGGTTAATTTAATTAAGGTATTACTAGTATAAGGAAATATAATAAATATATAGTATAGCCTAATCCGCCCTACCTAGGATAATCTCCGTTTTTTTTATTAGCGTTTTCTTCGGTACTAGGACTAGGGGGGTATTATTATCGTCTTTTACTTCTTCCTTATTATCCCTTTCTTCTTTTTTTTTATCCCTATTATTATAACCGCCCTCGGTATTATAATCGTCTTTATTATCGCCTTAGGCAATATTACCCTTATCCCCCTCGATTACTTTATTATTATTATTATTATTATTATAATTATTCTTATTATTATTAATATTATTATTATAAGTATAAGTAGGGCTATTACTAGTAATAGGGGTTATACGGTAATTAAAGATAATCGCCTATAGCTTCTTAAGCTTTATTAAGTACTATTATTATTATATTTATTAGCCTATTATTTCTTAAATCCCTCCCTAATTATATATACCTCGGCCTTATAAAAAGGGAGACTATTTATCCTAATAGTATCTATTATACGAGTATAAGTAGCCTTTATTTTATTTAATATATACTATAGTATAATATCCTCTTCCGCCCTAATCTTTATTATTATTATTAGCCTTATTATAACTAGTATTATTAACTCTTTAGCCGGCTTAGCCCGTATAAGTATAGTTAAGCCTACTCCTTCCGGAAAAGGAATAACCCCCCCTATTTTAGTAAGTACTATTCTTAATAGATTAATACCTAGGTTTTTATTACCCTCCCCCTTACCCTTTATTATTATTATTACCTTAGTTAGCTTAACCCTTTCGGGTATAATAGGGGTCTCCCCTCCCTAGGGAGGCTTAACCCCTCCTATTATAATAAGTATTACTCCTAGGGAAGTAATACCTAGGCTATTATTAGTATTACTATAGCTATTATTACTATTATTTTCTTTATTTTAAGGCGGTATTATTCTTTCTTTCTTTTTTTTACTTTTTCTCTTTTATCCCTAATTATATTTTTTTTCTATTCGAGTTTTTTTTTCCCCGCCCTTTTATATACCTACTAGGTAAGGTTATAAGTAATTATATATATAGGAGGGACCTTATATAAGGGTCTTTAACTTTAGTTATATTCTAGTCTTAGGACCTAAACTTACCTTAGTATAGAGCCTAGACTAGGTTTTATCTTCTATAGTATAGATTATATACTTATATATCCGCGATAAATAGAACTATAATTCTAGGGATTAACCTAATACGGTATAGGCTAACCGCCGCTCTTAGGGGAATAGAGACTATTATAAAGTAGAAGGATATATAGCTAAATAGGTTAGCCTAGCTCTAGGCTTAGTACCTTAGATTAATTCGTTTAAGTCTAGTTATTAAAGCTCCTATCCTATGCCTAGCCCCTTAATACCTATTCGGCTATATATAAATAACTCTTATTAAGGATAAGATAATTTTAAATTTTACCTAGTAGATTCGTAATTCCTATTATATACTATTAGAAGGTAGCTATATTTCTTTAGCCGTATATAGTATTATCTCCTAGTATATATAATAATTCCTTTTAAGGATATAGGGATTAATCTATAATAAGGCTTATTCGCTTTCTAATATAGAGTTATTCGATAAAATAGTTTAGTAAGGGAGGAGGGCTACTCCTAAAGAAAAGAAGAAAAAGGGGGAAAAAGACGGAAAAAAAAGGGGGAAAAAGGGGTTAAAAATCCGTATAAAAAGTAGGTAAAAAGCCGTATTAAAAGCAGAAGAAAGAAGCTATAGCCTAGTACCCGTACTAAGGCTAGGAGAATATACTCACGGTAATTAACTTATATTCTTAAAAAAGGGGCTATCCTAGCTTCCTTACTTAAAGAGAAAGGAAGAAGAAGGGGGAAGACGACCCCTTTATATAAGAATCGGGCCTTATAGCCTAGCCTAGCTACCATAAGGGTTAGGCTCCCTAGCCTACCCTATATCCCAGGCGCTAGTCTAATAATATTACCTTCCTAATCGAGCCCTCCGTACCGGGAGCCTACTATATAGCCGGGAGTGCCTATTACTCCCGCTAAACTACTCCCTATAGTATAAGTATAGCTATAAAAGAGGGGAAGAAGAGAAGGAAAGAAGGTAAAGGTAAGAAAAGGCGGGCGTACGTAATAATAACGCGGGAGTAATTAAAGGATATAGGAAGAAGGGAGATACGAAGAAGAATAAGAAAGGAAAAGATAAGAAAGGAAAAGATAAGAAAGGAAAAGATAAAAAAGGAAAAGAGAAGAAAAGAAGACCCTTAGTATTAACCTTCTTCCTAGGGACTACTTAATTAAGACCTTTAGTAATAGTAGGTTTAATTCTAGGAAGAAAGGTTAACTCCTTATAGGACCGGAAACTATCCGGGCTACGGCTCCGGATAGTAAGAAGAAGACGGCGAGGAATGGCCAAAGGAACGGGTAAGTACGGCAGCGTCGGTAGTCTCTCGTCGGCGAGCTAATTCTTCGTCTTCGAGGAGGATAGAAGCGAAGAAGAAAGCTCGGGAAAAGAGGTAGCCGTACGGGGTCGAACGGGGATCTCGGCTAAGGTCCTCTAAAAGCATCTACCGGATATCCTATAGTAGAGCCAAGAAGAGACTAAGGGAGTAGGTAGTCGATCCATCGTTATTATTAGTACTATTAATCTACTAGTAAAAGGAAGCATGCCTTTCTAGCTAGTCGATCGTATCCTTAACCTTCGGGCGCTATACCTTATACTACTATAGCCGTAATAGGAGACCTACTTAACGGGCCTAATTAAATACTCTATAGTAGCGTAGGAGACTTATCTTTACTATTAACTAGGTATCGTAGCCGTTTATTAGGTCTTTGACCCGTTAGCGGTAGGCGGAGCCGACGAAGAAAGGGAGCTACTCGAGTCGTTCGTCTTCTACTAGGATCTTAGCCTCGAAGCGAGCGAGGAACCGTTTAATCTCCCGTCCCTAAAAGGGAAGAAGGGGAGAAGAAGACCCGGGAAGAAGAGAGAAACGAGTAAGTACTAAGGGGGGTAATTACCGTAGGTCCTATAATAGGGGACTAAGGTAGGGCGGAGCGGAAAGGGAAGAAAGTAAAGGAAAGGAAAACGCCGAAAACGCCGAATAAGAAAGCAAGGGAGAAGCCAAAAGAGGGGAAGAAACCAAAGGAACGCCGGAGAAGGAGCCAGAGGGCGGCGGTAGGTCGAACGTCGTACCCGAACCTTATTACTACCGTTACTAATCGCGATCCTGCTCTTAATCTCGATCCCGTTATTATTACTACTAGTATTTAATCAAATAGTTAGGGTAGTCGGCAGTCGGGTCGGCAGTCTAAGAAGGCGTGCCAAAACGGGAGGAGAAGAAGATAGAAGACTAGAGAAGGAAAAAGGTAGCCGAAAAGACAGGGCTAAGGAGGGCGTTCGAGAGTATTAGGAGAAGTAGGAGGGGAACCGTAGCCAAAGAGGCTTCTACTACTGCCCTTACCGCTGGGAAAGAAGAAAGAAGCAAAAAGAAGGACGAGGAAAAGAAGGAAAAGAAAGACGAGAGAGAAGCCAAAAACGACGAAAAAAGGAGCGGGAAAACTAGCTACGAGGGAAGGAACGTCGGGCTAGCCGGAGGTCGATTTCCTCTAGGCAGGGTCCTTAAAGACGGGAAGGAAGAAGGAGAAGAAGAGGGTATGGGTGGTTATGCCTATCGGCGCGAGCCCCTCGTCTCTCCCCCCTCCCGACTAAATTAGCCGGCGCTATCGACCTTGATTAAATAGTGTCGACGCCGTTAAAGCCCTGAAGAAGCTGAAGAGGAAGCCGTCTACCGGCTAGAGATTAGGAAGGTATGTCGGAGCATCCTAAAGAGAGTGAAGAATACCCCTAACGTTCTATTATAACGTTCGATTACGACCCGGAGACTAGTTTTGGCGAGGGAGGAGGGCTACTCCTAAAGAAAAGAAGAAAAAGGGGGAAAAAGACGGAAAAAAAAGGGGGAAAAAGGGGTTAAAAATCCGTATAAAAAGCAGGTAAAAAGCCGTATTAAAAGCAGAAGAAAGAAGCTATAGCCTAGTACCTATACTAAGGCTAGGAGAATATACTTATAGTAACTAACTTATATTCTTAAAGAAGGGGCTATCCTAGCTTCCTTACTTAAAGAGAAAGGAAGAAAAAGGGGGAAAACGACCCCTTTATATAAGAATCGGGCTTTATAGCCTAGCCTAGTTACCGTAAGGGTTAGGCTCCCTAGCCTACCCTATATCCTAGGCGCTAGTCTAATAATATTACCTTCCTAATCGAGCCCTCCGTACTAGGAGCCTGCTATATAGCCGGGAGTGCTTATTACTCCCGCTAAAATAGTTCGTATAGTATACGAATAAACGTACTAGTCTATTAAAAATATCTTCGGTAAGCCTATAGTTATTATATAAACCTAGGAAGTTATACTATATCGATCTTAGAGAATTATTAAAACCTCTAATAGTAAGCCTCCTAGTATTTAGCTTTAGAACCCCCCCTTAGCCGCCTTTTTTTAACGCCGATTTCTAACCCTCGTACTAATAGTACGGCCGCTTATATAGCTATAGAGCCTAGAGACGTTATTATATACGCTGTTAATACCGCTTATACTATTAATAATACGTATTTTAATTATAATAAGCCCGGCTATTATACTAAGGATTATTATACGTTAATAAAGTAGCCTAAAACGTTTTCGACTACTCCTTCCCGTATAGAGAATATCTAATTAACTAGTAAGTTATAACGCCTTACTTACTATACTAGCTATACTATTATACGTTTCTATTAACGAGAGAGCGGGAAAAAAGGGTTAGGATTTATAAAAGGGTCCTTATGTATTTATTTTAAAAAACCTACTATTAATAATAATAATACGGATTCTACCTATTATACTAAGGAAGAAGACGACTAGATAGCTATTATCCTCGCTACCCTATAGGAGGAAATAGAACTCCCTAATAAATAGGGATACGAAACCGTTTACCTTATAATAGTAAATAGTTATAATATACCTCTTAGGCCTTTAAAAGAGGGCTTTAAATAACTATATAGGGTTTTTAAAGCTTATTATTATAAACGTACTTTAATAACCCTTTTCGACTATAAATATATAATATTATACGTTAATAGGAGCCTAGCCTCTAAGCTTAGTATTATATATCTATTAGCGATAATAAAAATATATAGTATTAGGAGTAATTAAGGCCCCCGAGTTAATTATAATACTATACTAAATATTTAATAATAAATAAATATAGGTTAAAGTATAATAGTTATAATCTCTTATAAAGTAATACCTAATAGTATATTCCCTAGCGAGTTAACTCTTAGCTATAGTATTTTTTATACTCTTTAGGTCGCCTACGAAGCTAATAGCTATATACGTTTTTATAGTCTTCCTAAATAACTATTATTTTACCCGGAAAATACCCTAATATATTTTTTATTTATTTATACTATAATAGTTATTACTTTATTAACGCTAATAACCGTTAAATTCTATACGAGTATATTAGCCTAGGCTATAAAGTTTATAAACGAATACGTATAATATTTTCCTCCATTATTCGATATTAAGCTCTAGTATAATAATAAGCTTACGAAAACGGTTTATAATATAAATATAGGAGATAGCCTACTAATTAAGCTCCTATTATATTATTATAATCCTACTTAGACTATAATTATTATAGACTTTATTAAGAAGTATAATAATAGTATTATTTAGAAAAGTAAAAGCCTATAGTCGTCTTTATTAATATTAGCCCCTAAGAAAACTCTTTTTAGCCTTTAGTATAATAATAAGGGATAGGTTATTTAGCGTATTTATATTAATTATTATAAGCTTAATAACTATATAAAAAAATACGCTTACCCGCTTTTTAATACGATAAATAAGATTTAATATACTACTAGTTACGAGTATTATACTTTATTAGACTTAAAGGACGGATTCTAGTATATTAAGCTTAGCCCTACTACTCGTAAAAGAGCTACCTTTATAATACTATTTAGTTTTTATAAATAGACTATAATACCTTTTAGCCTTTATAATACCCCTACGACTTTTTAAGCCTTTATAAAAAAGGTCCTCGAGCTATTCTACGAATTCGTATTTAGCCTACTAGATAATATATATATCTAGGCTAGTATACCTAAAGAGCTTTATACTTATTTTCTTCGCGTATTTACCTGCTTCGAGGAATATAACCTCCTTTTAAATATACCTAAGTCTAAGGTCTTCGTTTACTATAGTATTTTACTAGGATTCCTTATTAATAATAATAGTATTTAAGCTAACCCTTTTAAAGTCGCTATTATTAGGGATTATCCTATACTATTGATTATAATAAAGATCCGTGCTTTCGTATACGCTATAGGCTACCTTCGTTACCTAATCTATAACTATACCGAACTTTCTCTCCTACTAAACGAGCTTATAATTAATCCTAAGAAGTAGAAAATTACCCTTTCTACTAAGGTATAGGAGTTATAAAGGAAGATTAGGGATATTATTATTATAACTCCTATTATTATACTTTATAATTAACGATTACCTTATATTCTTAAAGCGGATTCCTTATAAAAATATATAAGTACTAGTCTTTTTTAGCTATACTTATATAGTATAGTTATTAAATCTTTCCTTTACCCTATTATTTATTTCTCGAAAAAGCTTATACTAATATAATAATACTATTCTACTTAAGAATATAAGCTTTTAACTATCCTTCTTACTTTATAATACTAATACTACTAGGTCGAAGGTAATAATATTACTATCGTTATAGATTACGAGTCTTTAAAAATAATACGTACTAAGGCTAAATAGCCTATATATATAATCCGGTTCCTCGACGTTATTAAGTACTATAGTATTTATATCGTATACTATAGTAGTAAGGCTAATATTCTTACTAACTACCTCTCCCGCCCGCCTAATAATAATAATACCTACTTTGTTTTTCCTACTAATAAAGGGGAAGAAGATAATAATCCTAATAAACCTAATAATAGTAAAGAATACGATAATAATACTAAAGTAACCTATCCTAATAAGCTTAACTATATCGACCTATAAGCTATTTTCGAGTATTTCGACTATAAAACGCTACTCCTACGAAGGATTAATATAGCCTAGGCTAAAGATAATTTCTATATTTATAATTAAAAGCTTTTCTATATTTATAAAGTATTATAATCTAAGCCTAGTAATTTACCTAATAATCTTATAGGAATAATTATACTACTATAAGTACCCGAATTCGAGAACCTTATTATAATTATATAAAAGGTATATAAGGCTAGTGGATATAATAATATTAGTATAATAATAAGGTTCCTATTAATAAAGTATTAGTATCCTAAACTCCTATTTATAATATACGAAGTAATTTATTAATACCTATAGTATTAACTAATAAAGCCCCTAGACTTATTACTACTTAACCTATACCTATTAATACTACTATTACCTTTAATATATTAGGCGATTAATTATACTAGTTATAAAGGCTAATAGATTCTTAATATAATAGAATATACTATAGGTTAATTAGTTTTTATAATCGTACTAATAATAGATTTCCTATTAATAATATTACTATTATACGAGATCGAAAAAACCTTTAGCGCGCCTAAGGAGATTATTAGTAATAATATTATTATATTTAATAATAACGAGGTATACTATTTCTATATAGCCTAAAATACCGCTATACGCCCTATAATACTTACTTACCCCCGTAGGAATAGTAAAGTCGAATAAGCTAATAGTATACTAAAGGTTATTATTAACCGCTTTCGTTTTAATAATCTAAACCTCCTACTTTTTACCTATTACTTCTATATTATATACTTTTCTAATTACCGTATTAAACCTTCTAGCTATAGCCTATTTTTCCTATTATATAATACCTAATTATTAAATAACTTAGTACCTAATCCTTCCTTTATAGTATACGTTTAAAATCCTACGGATAACGAGGAAATATTATAGATAAAGGAATTAGCTAATAAGTATTAAACGCTAATCGCGTATTCCTATATTATAAGTATTAAGGCTATTAGAGTATATACCCGCGTATATTTATAGGAGAAAAAAGGCTTAATCCGTATATTTAGTACTAGAAATTAAGTACTTCGAGTATAATAATATATAAAAAAGTAAGAGCTATATTATAATAGCCCTTAGGCTATTATAGCCTATTACCCTAGTAATACTTATACGATTATATTACTTAGAGGTTTTATACTATTTAATTATTATAATAGAATAATCCTCTTCCTAGCCTATATAATAAATAGCTACCCCGTTTATAGCCTTTAGTATAATAATAGAACTCTCCTAGAGTAAGATTATAAACGCCTTTATACTATTATTAGCCTACCCTAATTTTATTATTCTTTAATTAATATTTTTCTTTTATATATATATTAATTAATACGAATATTAATTTAAGGAAGGGAGTAATAAGGATCCCTATAGCCTAGTTTATAGGGCTTATACCCTCCCTAGTTATATAACCTCGTATATATACTATGTATAATAAATACCTAGAATAGTTAATTAACTAAGAACCTAATACCTTACTTTTGGCTTCCCTGCGTATAAGAACGCAAGGAGAAGCTACGAGGCCTAGGTTCCCGAGATATTCAGAAGCCTCAAGCTTAGCTAATTCAGCTCAAAAGCTAAAGCTTAGCTAATTCTCCAGCTCGGAAACTCAATCTCGAGAGAAGAAGAAGAAGAAGAAAAGGCCATGATGGGATGAGACGCGAAGAAGAATCAGCACTCTTCTCATGGCATGGCTTCGTCCTCGGCTCTTATCTTTGCTTCGGTCAAGTGACGTCTTCGTCACCCCTCGTCGCCTCTTCTCAAGCTTCAACGACGGCGACGGTCCCCGAAGCGAAGGCGACGACAAACCCATCGAGCAGCTACCGTTGAATCCCAAGCCGTCGATAACAACAACCAACGAAACCCCATGGCCGAAACTGAAGCGCAAAAATGAATCGCGAAAACAACAAAACCCCGATGAAAAGCTCATCAGTCCGCTCGTCAGCTCAGATATCTTCCCTCCGCTCAAGAAGCCCGGGACGACGGAGAAGCCGATGCTCATCATCCACGGCTTGAGCGCCTACCTTTACCCCCCCGACTTTCACAGACTCGGCTCTGCAGGCTGGCAATCAGTCATAAAACAGGGTATTTTTCGTCCTCTTCACTTGATCCTTAAAGTGACAGCTCAAATCAACCCTTGTCCAGCTCAACCCATTCGCGACCCTTCTACCCTCGAACCCGACCCCTTAGGCCGTTACTACGTAACCTTCACCACCGAAACGGCCGCCTCCAGCTACCGCGATCACCTAGATCGTCTTCACCGCCTCTCCCGCCACAGGATGCTCTCCCCAACAAGCCTATGGCAGAACAACGCCCCCGCCGACGTCGCCGCCTCCACGGACCCAGATCGCATCGAATCGCTCACCATCCTCCCAGCCTCCCAATCGCTACGCACGTCCCGCAACTTCGTAAAGAAGCGAAAAGCCTGGATCGAATCCCTCGTTCGCATCACCGCAGCCCTCGGTTATACCAACCCTTCGGTCGACAAGCCGCGCATCATCCTCCTCCGCGTGTACCCTCCCAACCTCAACGCCGCCGATCTCGTACGGTTAATTCAGAGGGACTGCACCGCCAGGAAATGCACATGGCGCGTCTCCCACCCTTTCTTCCTCGACAAGAACTTCGGATCAGACCCTGACGCCGAGGACCCGCTTCATACCTCGGTGGCAACCGGGCGAGCCGAGCCCCTCGAGGGGCAGCGGTGCCGCTTCGCCTTTGCCTGCGACAGCGACAACGAGGCGCATCGCTTTCAGCGTCACTGGAACCAACGTATCCTCTTTACGGACGCGGATATGAAAGAGAGGCACATCTTCCACGCTACCGTCATTCACTGGTAGTCACCCGTTTACTATCTTTGCTTTCCCCCCCCTCCGCGCCTAGGAAGAGAAAGAAGGTCGGTGATAGAGAGATGAAGACAGACAAAAAGGCTCAAGACGTCCCGTCTCGTATGCGGCCTATTCAGCGTCTTTCCTCGCTGCCGCCTCTCGTAACATTCCGTAGCAAAACCGTCTGCTTTCCTCCGGGAAGAAAGACATTCCGGTGCCTCTCCCTCCGCGTCAATATTGGGACGACAGCAGACTCGTACGAGTGAACACAAGCACATACACAGACACAAACACAGACACAAACACACATGCAGAATAGAGAGAGGAAAGAGGGAAGATAAAAAACACCACGAAGCAAATGAGCAACCACTCAACTCCAGACCATATTCGTCCTCTAGTAGTGGGAAAAGGGGAAAGAAAAAAAAAACAAAGAAAAGGAACCAAAGACCAACGGGCAAGGGGGAATAAGAACCAGATGAAACAGCGTGGAGCTTCCAGAATCTCCCCTCCCTCCCTCCCTCCGTCCAAATCCATGCCGAGAGTCTGGCTCAGCAGCACTTGCTGGCCATGGAAGCTTCGCCCTTGTCGCCGACGTTGACGCCGGAAGCGGCCGAAGGATCGTTCTTGGAGGAGTCGATGAGGCGCTTCTTGATGTCGGTCGCGAGGCTGTAAAAGGCCTTGTCGATGTTGATGTTGCTCTTTGCCGAAACCTCGAGGAAGGGGATGCCCAGTTCGTCGGCCAGGGCCTGGCCTTTTTCTTGGGAGATGACGCGCTTCTCTTCCCAGTCGCACTTGTTTCCTATGAGGATCTTGTTGACGCCTTCGGTGGCGTGATGCTCGACGTTTTCGAACCAGGTGCGGATGTCTATGGCCAAAGGAATTGTTAGGACAAGACTTGAAGACCAAGAAAGGGAGAAAAGAGAGAAGAAAAAAAAGGGGCTGACTGTTGAAAGAGCGCTCATCGGTGACGTCGTAAACAAGGAGTATGCCCATGGCGCCACGATAGTAAGCGGTGGTGATGGTACGGAAGCGTTCCTGCCCAGCCGTATCCCAAATCTGCAACTTGACTCGCTTCCCGTCGAGGTCGATGGTGCGAATCTTAAAGTCGATGCCGATGGTGGTGATGAACGAGGGCGTAAACGAGTCTTCGCTGAAGCGCAGCAGGCAGCATGACTTGCCGACTCCCGAGTCGCCTATTAGCAGTAGTTTAATCTACCGCTCGAGATGTTTTGTTTTTTTTTTCGATTTGCGCTCATTCGGCACCCCGTTTTCGCACCCGCCCAGTAAGAGAAAGATGCGTCAGTCCCTGTAGATATTGTTCCCGAGAGTGAAAAGCAAGAGAGGGGGATAAGAAGGAAATGGCATCGTTGGAACCGTACGAGGAAATCGTAATTGCGAGTGCTCGGCATCCTGACGACGACGACGACGGCGAAGAGCGTCGACCAGGCGAAAGTCGCGATAAGGAAAAACGACCAGACGGAATTAAAAGGGAGCACCCAAGAGTAGGTTATAGGAAGTCGAGAAGAAAAGCGCCCAAAGAAGAAGAGAAGAGAAGGGGGAAAAAAGGTGGGAAAGAAAAGGGATTCCGCGGATGTGACGAGTTGCCGTTCCTTGTTCTCGCCTTGCTTGCTTTGGGGGAGTGAGAGAGAGAGAAGACGTTGTTCCTGGAGAAATGTCGGCTACTGGTTGGACATTGGGGGGGTTTAGAGGAGGGGGGGGAGGGGGGAGGAGGGGAGTATTTTCTTTTTTCCGAGATGATAGAGGGTGGGGTAGGAGGTGTGTGGCGTAGGGCCTCTGCCTGGCAAGTAGGCTGACAGTTTTCACCCCCCCTTCTAATAGTGAAGGCTTGAGAATATGTAAGAAGGAAAAAGAACCACGGGACGGACAGACAAGTACAAAGGGTAGTAGAGAAAGAATCGATCTACAACAGCTGCGACGAGGCGCTTCCGTCTCCTGTTTGAAAGAGCCCCGAGCCGAGGAGAGGGAGGAGACGGGATGATGCCTCAGGCATTCATTCACTTACGAGTTACGAGTCCATACTAAGTACACACCCTCGTCCCATGACCGGATCCAGTCAGATTTCTATTCACACAACGTTTCTGTATCTGCACACTGCATCACCAGGAAGCGCATCGCCCATCAGTCCCATGAGGAGAAAGGAAGAATCCTGGACACACGAGATCGAGTGGAGATTGGACTTTGAAGAGGGAGAAAAAAGGGAGACCACATGATCTATCTCGTACAAAAGCGAAAATGCAATGACTTTTCTTGTCCTTTTCCGCGTCGTCGGGTCCAGTGGGTATATCTCATTCGCCCTTGATCTTGGCCAGGATCCTAACAAGAGATGAAAGTCAGCTTGGATAATTCCATGATGATACTGCATTCTCAAGAGAAAGAAGAGAAGACACGAAGATGACGAAGAAAAGAAAAAAAAGGGGAAAAGGAAGAGAAAACTCACTCCGAATCACGGAAGAGCTGATACTCCTCCTCGCCCACCTTCACAGGCGACCCTCCATACTGCGGGATCAAGACCCGATCTCCGGCGGCGACCCCCATGGGCATGTGCTTCCCCTGCTTGTCCAGGGCTCCGGGCCCGACGGCCAACACCTTTGCCTCGTTGAGCTTCTCCACGCTCGACTCCGGCAGGATGATGCCGCTGGCCGTCTTGGCCTCGGCCTTTACTCGCTGTACCAGCACCCGGTCGAGGAGAGGGACCAGGCTGCGAATGCTGCGGATTGTCGTCGCCTGTGTTCATTCAAGTCCATATTAGTCTGAGTTCGGTTCGCATTGAAACGAACACCGCCAGTAGAGAGAGCAACACCCACCATTGTAAATTCTGTGGTTCAATAGAAGCTGCTGTATCAACGCTCAATTGATTTCGAGATTGAGAATAGGCCAATAGACAAAGGCAAGGATTGTTGCAGATCTGGTAGGAAAGACACAAGAAAAGGGGAAGCAAAACAGGCTGGCGATGCAAAGACTTAAAGAAAAGTTACAGCTTCAAATCTTCCAGGACCTTCCAGAAAGGAAAAAAAAAATCGCCAAACGATGGTGTCGGCGTTTTATTTTTCCGTGCCGCTATCCTTGAGGATCCCTGCAGCCCGGTCTGCAGGGCCTACGCCCTCCCTGGTTATATAACCTCGTATATATACTACGTATAATAGATACCTAGAATAGTTAATTAACTAAGAACCTAATACCTTACTTTTGGCTTCCCTACGCATAAGAACGCAAGGAGAAGCTACGAGGCCTAGGTTCCCGAGATATTTAAAAGCCTTAAAAATACGTATTTTTATTAGGTTACCCCTAGCTTCCTTTTTATAATACCCAATATATCTACTTACGAAGAGGATTATACCGACTTATTATCGCCTAATAGTAAGGGCGATAATAATAATAACCCTAGTCCTTTTACCTATAAGGGTAAGGAGCCTATAGGATAAAAGCCCTATTAAGGAAAGAAGCCTATAATTAATTAGCTCCGCTAATAAACGGAATAGAAAATAAATATAGTCCTCCGCGAGTAAAATAAGCGATTTAGAAAGATCTCTTAAGACTAAAAAGAAGGCTTCTATAACTAGGAGGAACGCCTTAAAAATCTTATTAAAGACTAGGAAGAGTATTTTAATAGCCTAATAAACGATTTTTTCCTCCGATAATCCTAGTTAATATAGAAGTTTATAAAGGGCTATAAGAAGGATAAGCCTTCGTCCCTAAAGCTATCTTAAGACTCTACCCCTGCTTTTTTTAATCGCTTATTTACCGCTTCTAACCCTACGCCCTATAGCCCTTTGCCTACGTTTAACGATTAATCTACTAACGATAATTTATCTTATCGTATCCGGGCTATTCTTAATAGGATACCCCCGCGTATTAAATATTAGTATTTCTTCTAGGATTAGCCGTAATTACCCCCTACCCCTGCCCCTACCCTTACCCTAGCCCCTATCCCTATTTTATCCCTAGCCCCTACTATAATTACCCCGACTTAGCCTATTAATAATACTCTACTTATCCGTTATTATATAGAAGAATCGCCTATTTAGAATTCTAAGGACCTAGAGTATAACCCTTATAATAACCGCCTTAATATTAATTATGAGTTTTACGTCCCTTATAATACTAGGTTTAACTAGTCTACCGAGTAATTTATCTAGCGTTTTTTACCGCGTACTAAGTCCTATTATAATATTAACTATTCTTTAGTATACCCTAAGAATAACGTTTTATTCGATAAGGATTTTAGGCTTTACTATATTAAATTCTAAACGCTTTATAAGGTCTAGAGGATCTAGTATACGCTATACTATAATATAATCCCGTATAAGTTATAGCCTATTAAAGCCTCCGATTAGCTTCTTAGGGACTTTTATAAGCTATAAAAATAGATTAATATCCGCTCCCCTATATAAATACTTTTACTAGAGGCTATTCTTATAATTCTTTTAGATCGAGGTATTTTAATATCCCCCTTATCCGGCTATACGTAAATAGCCCCTATTAAGAATAAGATAATCCTAAATTTCGCCTAGCGGATCCGTAATTCCTATTATATATTACTAGAGGGTAGCTATATATCCCCGGCCGTATATAGTATTATCTCCTAGTATATATAGTAATTCCTTCTAAGGATATAGGGATTAATCCATAATAAGGCCTATTCGCTCTTTAATATAGAGCTATTCGATAAAATAGTTCGTATAGTATATAAGTAGATATACTAGCCTATTAAGGATATTTTCGGTAAGCCCGCGGTTATCGTATAAACCTAGGAAATTATACTATATTAATCCTAAAGAGTTACTAAGACCTCCGATAATAAGCCTCCTAGTATTTAACTCTAGAATCCTCCCCTAGCCGCCTTTTCTTTAATACCGATTTCTAACCCTTATACTAATAGTATGGCCGTATACTTAGCTATAGACCCCGGAGAGGTTATTATATACGCTATAGGCGCCGCTCGTACTATTAATAATACGTACTTTAATTATAATAAGCCCGGCTACTATACTAAGGATTACCGTATACCGATGAAGTAGCCTAAAACGTCTTCGACCGCTCCCTCCCGTACGGAGAATATCTAATTAACTAGTAAGTTATAGCGCCTCGCCTACTATACTAGCTATACTATAGTACGTTTCTATCGATAAGAGAGCGGGAAAAAAGGGTTAGGATTTATAAAAGGGTCCCCGCGTATTTATTTTAAAGAACCTACTACCGATAACGATAACGCGGATCCTATTTATTATACCGAGGAAGAAGATAAATAGACGACTATTATCCTCGCTATTTTATAGGAGGAAATAGAAACGCTTAACGAATAGGAATATAATACCGTCTACCTTATAGCGGTAAATAGTCGTAATATACTTCCTAGGCCTTTAAGAGAAGGCCTTAGATAACTATATAGGGTTTTTAAAGCTTATTACTATAGACGTACTTTAATAACCTTTTTCGACTATAAATATATAATATTATACGTTAATAGGAGCCTAGCTTCTAAACTTAGTATTATATACCTATTAGCGGTAACGAAAATATATAGTATTAGGGGTAATTAAGGCCCCCGAGTTAATTATAATACTATACTAGATATTTAATAGTAGATAAATATAGGTTAGAGTATAATAATTATAATTTTTTACGGAGTTATACCCGATAGTATATTCCCCGGCGAGTTAATACTCGGCTATAGTATCTTCTACGCTCTTTAGATCGCCTACGAAGCTAATAGCTATATACGTTTTTATAGTCTACCCGAAAAACTATTACTTTACCTAGAAAATACCCTAATGTATTTTTTATCCATTTATACTATAACGGCTACTACTCTATCGATACTAGCGATTATTAAATTCTATACGAGTATACTAGCCTAGGTTACGAAGTTTATAAACGAATACGTATAATGTTTCCCTCTACTATTCGATATTAAGCTCTAGTATAACGATAAGCTCGCGAAAACGGTCTACGATATAAATATAGGAGATAGCCCGCTAATTAAGCTCCCGCCTTATCGCTATAGCCCTACTTAGACTATAGCTATCGCGGACTTTATTAAAAAGTATAATAGTAGTATTATCTAGAAGAGTAAGAGCCTATAGTCGTTATTATTAATATTAGCCCCTAAGAAGGCTCCCTCTAGCCTTTAGTATAATAATAAGGGATAGGTTATTTAGCGTATCTATATTAACTATCGTAAGCTTAATAATTATACGAAGAAATACGCTTACCCGCTCCCTAATATAATAGATAAAATCTAGTATACCGCTAGCTATAAATACTATACTTTATTAGACCTAAAGGATGGATTCTAGTATATTAAGCTTAGCCCTACTACCCGCGAGAAAGCCGCCTTTATAATACTATCCGGTCTTTACGAATAGACTATAATACCTTTCGGCCTTTATAATACCCCTACGACTTTTTAAGCCTTTATAGAAGAGGTCCTTAAGCTATTCCGCGAATTCGTATCCGGCCTACTAAACGACGTATATATCTAGGCTAGTACGCCTAAAGAGCTTTACGCCTATCTTCTTCGCGTATTTACCCGCTTCGAGGAATACGGCCTCCTTCTAAACGCTCCTAAGTCTAAGGTCTTCGTTCGCTATAGTATTTTACTAGGATTCCTTATTAATAGTAATAGTATTCGTACTAACCCTTCTAAGGTCGCTACTATTAGGGATTACCCTATACTATCGATTACGATAAAAATCCGCGCCTTCGTATACGCTATAGGCTACCTTTATTACCTAATTCGTAACTATACCGAACTTTCCCTCCTATTAAACGAGCTTACGATTAGTCCTAAGAAGTAGAAAATCACCCTTTCCGCTAAAGTATAGGAGTCCTAGAGGAAGATTAGGGATATTATTACTACGACTCCTATTATTACCCCTTATAATTAATAACTACCCTACGTTCTTAAAGCGGATTCCTCGTAGAAATATATAAGCGCTAGTCTTTTTTAGCTATACCTATATAGTATAGCTATTAAATCTTTCCTCTACCCTATCGTTTATTTCTCGAAAAAGCTTATACTAACGTAATAGCGTTATTCTACTTAAGAACGCGAGCTTCTAGCTATCCTTTTTACTTTATAGTACTAGCGTTACTAGGTCGAAGGTAGCGATATTACTATTATTACGGATTATAAGTCTTTAAAGACGATACGTACTAAGGCTAAATAGCCTACGCGTATAATCCGGTTCCTCGACGTCGTTAAGTACTATAGTATCCGTATCGTATACTATAGTAGTAAGGCTAATATTCTTACCGACTACCTCTCCCGCCCGCCTAACGATAATAATACCTACTTCGTTTTTCCTACCGACGAAGGGGAAGGAGATAATATCGATAGTACTAATCCCGATAAACCTAACGATAGCGAAGAATACGATAATAATACTAAAGTAACCCGTCCTAACGAGCTTAACCGTATCGACCTATAAACTATTCTCGAGTATTTTAACCGCGAAACGCTATTCCCGCGAAGGATTAATATAGCCTAGGTTAAAGATAACTTCTATATCCGTAATTAAAAACTCTTCCGTATTTATAAGGTACTATAATCTAAGCCTAGTAATCTACCTAATAATCTTATAGGAATAATTATACTATTATAAGTACCCGAATTCGAGAACCTTATTATAGCTATATAAAAAGTATATAAGGCTAATAGTATACTTAGGGCTAGATTAAGATAATATAAGAGTAATAATTCTCCTCCGTACTCTATATACGGAGAGTATGCCCTAATAGGCGGCTATAAGCCCTATAACTAAGGGCGATTATATTATATAATCCTTCCCTTCCCGATACCTTTATACGCTTATACGTATATTCTCCTATAGCCTCCGCGTATTCTAACGAATATATATTATAGTACCGCGCCTCGAAGATTACTACCTATAGTAATCCTATATATATTATCCTATTAATCTATTCCTAATATATAAGGAAAACGAACGAGAAGGAAAAGTAAGAAAAAGGAAGAATATAAGGGAAAGGGCCGATTATCTTACTCGCTAATTACGGCGGGATTAGTATACGGTAAAGGCCTATTACGCCTTAAAGGTATTAATTACTCCTTATAAAATAGTAATAGTATTAACCTACTAATTATTATTAGCTCCCTAACCTTTTTAGCGGACTAGATACTACCGGCGAGGCTTACCCTATCCGAAGCGTTAATCTTTAACGCGTATAATATAATTAATCTCGTAATATATATCTTTCTCGCTAGCGGCCTCCGGTAAATCCTATATAGCCTTTATAGCCCTAGGCTCCTCGTCTTTAAAATAGCCCTCGTAAATAGGTCGAAAGTACTTAATAGATATTACCGGGTAAATACGGGCGTATATAGGTAAATCGAGCTCTATAGCTAAGGGGTTAATTATCCGCTTAATAACGTACGGACCCTTACGCTACTACGATTATTTCTTAGAGGGTCGTCTAAGCGTATAATATCCTTTATAAAGTCTAAGGTAAACCTTCTACCTAGGCTCTAGAAGAATTAGCCGGTATTTTATATCGTACTACCGTTTAGCCCTTATTATAGCTAGGTTTATTACGAAATTCGCTTAGCGGCGAATAGCCTCCTATAAGTATAGGATATTATCTACTAAGGTATTATCGGCGGACTCTATAAGCGTATATAGCGGATACCCGAATAAATAGGCGTAAGCTATTATTTTAATCCCTAAATTATACGCGGAATTTAGGTTCTATTATAAGGCGGGTACTAGTAATTTCTAATCGATTATTAGCTTTTTAATATACGATAAACGGAGGGTAGTCTTAATAGTTTAATTATAGTACTTAAATAGGCTATTAGCCTACGGATAATACGCTATAGTTATAGTAATCTTGGTTCCGAATACCGACTAGAGCTTATACTATATATTTAAATTAACTTTATAATCGTAATCGCTAATAATAACTAATAGTATACCCTAGTCGTAAAGAAGAAACTACCTACCTAGCGTTTATCCCTAATCTATAGTACTATACGTCGAATAGCCGGGAATTAGTAATATTCTTTTACTAGAGAGGTATATAACTATTAAAAGGAAGTTAAACGTATCGAAGCCTTTTATAGCCTAGGGAGAATCTACGGAATCCATCGGAGGAAGGTTAATAATAAAGTCTATCGTAATACTTTTTATAGGGATTCTAGGGGCTTTAATTAGTATATAAATCCCGGCGGTAGGCTATTAGTTTATTTACCTAAGGTAGTAGGCTTTATAGGCGGTAATATATTTTTTTACGCGCTTCGTTATATCCTAGATCGTATACGCCTTAAGGTCTTAGAGCGTATAAACCTCTCCGAAGTAATTCCGCTAATTATACACTACTATAATAATCTTATCGGCCTCGTAGTATAGTATATATAAACGCTCGTATCCTATCGAAGTCTAATAATATAATAGACTATCCTATAAGAAAAAGGGGATACCCTACCTTTTAGCCTTCGCGATTTAGAAGGCCTAAGAAGAAGTAATAGTATCCTTATAGCTTTTAAGTATATCGATAATCTTAGAAAAATATATATCCGAATAATAGCCTATAGAGAATACTTTTTTAATAGTAGGATCTATAATCGCCTTAAAAACGACGAAGGTATAGTCGAGTATTTAAAAGTCGGGGTTTTTATATTCGAGAAGACTATCGGTCTTAGGCGTAATTAATCGACTTAGGGTATTAAGGATAAAATTCTTTTCCCCGGGTAAATAGTAGATTTATAAATCGTATTACGAAAGATAAATACTAGTAATAATAAGACGGTAATTAGCGCGGTCGGTATTAGTAGTACTAAGGGTACGCTTCTCGTAGATTTATTTTATAGCGGAATAATCTATTAGGACGACTAAAGGGAACGTATTCGACTATACTATAACCTATATCTTTTTAACTACCTAAATAAGGTAGCCGACCTTAAGTTCGGAGGGTTCGTAGGATTATTCGGTAGGGGTTAATTTACGGGAAAGAAAGTAAATAGGCTCTATAGATTTAACCGAAATAGGATTACCTAGTTATTATTTATTATCGCGAAGATAATAGAACGTAGCTATAAAGCCTCGCTATAAAGAGCTATCGAATTAATAGAATAAACGACGATTTAGGTCTATATAGTAAAGTATACGGTAGGAGGTAATATCCGTTTAAATAGCGC
The DNA here is from genome assembly GCA_003339455.1 of Ophiocordyceps camponoti-leonardi (nom. inval.). Classification (NCBI taxonomy): domain Eukaryota; kingdom Fungi; phylum Ascomycota; class Sordariomycetes; order Hypocreales; family Ophiocordycipitaceae; genus Ophiocordyceps; species Ophiocordyceps camponoti-leonardi. Next base: position 56,427 of record PDHP01000162.1, on the reverse strand, counting down.
GGAAGGCGTTAAGTTCCTATAGAGTCGGCTTAAATAAGGCGGAATACGCGAAGGCTTTCCGTTTTTATAGCTCTCCTATAACTACCCTACTAATATTACGTTTATAGTATAAAAGAGCGACTTTCCGGGCCTATAGGGGCGCGATAATCTAACTATAGTATAGAATTATAGATCTTAAAAAGCTAGTTATACTAATATAGTTTTTAAGATCTTATAGAGTTATAGGGAATTAAAACGAGGTAAATACTATAATTCTCTTAGCTAAAGAGCTTATACTAAGTCTATTAATACGATAACCGAGTAATTATATAGAAGGGTAGCCGATTTACGATTTCTTCGGATTTATTATAATATTAAGACTATCGAAGAGGCTAAAGGCGGTAGCTAAGTACTTCCGATAATCTTCTATAGTCCGCGAGAATATTATAACGTTATCGATAAAAGTACGATAAAATAAGCGGTAATAGTATAACTTATAGTCTATATATCTTTAAGCGAACGCCGGGCTATTATAAAAGCCTATAGGCGCTATAGTAAACTTTTCGAGGTTATAATAACTCGTAATCGTAAAGTATTCCTAATATTCTTTATAAACCCTAAACTAATAAAAGAATTACGAAGCGTTAATAATAATAATAAAACGACTACCTTAGATAGCGTATATAATATCCTCTTATAATAATAGCGGATAAGAGTCGGGAATTATAACCTTATTAATACTATATAGGTTTATAATAACGCGGCCTTTCGACTACCTATCGATTATTCTCTAGACGACGAAAACCAGGGAAGTAAAGGGGGTTAGCCCTTTAACCTACTCTAATCGGCCTTAATAGTATAAATAATCGTATATTTTATTAATTAGGTTATAATCTTTAATACCCTATAGGTAGGGCTATTATATAACCTTTTACCTATACTAATCCGGAGCGAATAGTACTAAGAGTTCTTCTCCGGGTTTAAGGTACGTATTACCTATATTCTCCTAAAAACGATAATAGCGCTCGATAATACGTAGAAAACCCTACGTAATTAAGGGGTCTTTATTATATATATAGCTCCCGAGACTACTAAGAACCTCCGGTAGGTCTATAGGCCTTTATATAAGTAAAAGGCTATACGCGAGCTCTTTAGTCGGGACTTCCTCGATTAGCGCGAATTCTATAGGGGCGATTATAGGCTCTTAACCCTACGTATAGGCGAAAACGGCGTTAGAGAATAGCGTTAACGAGGGGTTAGAGGATAGTATTAGAGGAGTCTTAGCGATAAAGGATTTAGTAGGCCTACTATTAGTAATACCTTCGTTCTAAACGCTAAAAAGCATTAGGTCGATATTAACTCCTAACGTAATACTATTCTCCGTCGAAAGCGCGGGGCCTAATTATATATTATAAAGAAGGGTAAATCCTACTAGAATAGACTCGATAATAAGGAAGCCCGAGTTCCTCTACTCCTCTAGGTATCCTAACTTAACCTTCCGATCGAGAATAAGCGGCTTATCCGACTAATTATAAACGGTAATTACCTACGGAGTCTTCGAATCGATAATAGCGTATAGAATACTAAGTAGAATACTATAGAAAGAGAAAAACCTTCTAAATAGAATTTCTTTCTATTTAATAAAGATTATAATTATACTATTTACTAGGATTATTACCTTCCCTCGATATTAGACCTTCTTTACGATATTAATCTAAGGCTTATCTATAAAGAATAGAATCTTAAAATCGGCTAGGGTACTAAGACGAATCGTTATAATCCTATAGTCGATATTTCCTTAATAAGGCTAAAGGAAGGTATTACCTAGTAAAGCTTTAGCGCTTAGGTTATTAATAACCTATCCTAAGGCGGTAAACCTAGAGAATCCTATAGGCGATCCATCCGATTTAAACCTATAGGATAAGAAGGAAAAGGTAGCCTAAGTCGTATAAATAAGAGGCTCTTCTAAGATCCCTCTAATCGGTATAGGCTTTCTTTCCTCGACCTTATACTTAAAGTTCTAAATAAATTTACGGTCGATAAGCGGATTCCTATAGCCTATATCGGGATAAATTTCGAAGCTAGGTTTATCGGGTATAGCTTATACCTTAATACGGAGGTACGAGTAGGAATTAATTCCTTATATATTAGTCCTAGCCTCTATTAGCTTAGGGATATAAATTACCTTAGAGTTAATAGTCTCCGGAGCTTTTACTTTACCTTACCTTCGATAAATAAGCTAGCCTACCTTAGTCGAGTTCTATAAATACTTATATAGGCTATTTCCCGAAGGAAACTCGCGATAATAATAGGAGTATTCGTAGGCCTTAGGGCCTTACTTAGTCTCCTAGCGGATTCTCTTTAGGCTAATATAATCCTTTATAGTAATATATTTATCTAGGGCGGTAATAATAGGAAATCGTTGGCTATATTTACTATATTAATAGGCTCCTTAAGGGTTACCTTCTTAGGCCTTAACGAGGAAGGCGTATCCCGCGTTTTCTTTAGGGGTATCCTCCTCGGATAAAGCGGACGAAGTAAATAATAGCTCGTCTTCCCCTTTATTAATACTAGGTTTATTAACTTAGTATTTATCCTCGAAATATACCTTCTTCTCTTTCTTCTCTTCGATACGGTTAACATAGCTATAACGATAGGAATTATCGCTATAGCGCTAGGAATTATTATAATTATATACGTTTTAATTCCTATAGTTATAATACCCTCCTCGATTACTATTATAATAATATCCTTAGTTATTATTATAGTAATATCCTTAATCGTAATTACGTTTTTCTTTATACTTTTCCCCCCCCGAAAAGGGTTATTAATCCCCGCGATTACCGCTGGATTTATAGTCTTCCTATAGGGATTTAACGGTAAGTATCTTATCGAACTTAAAATACTACTCGAGGTACTTATTAATATACTCTTTATAGGACTCGATATTTCGGATCTAGTAAATTAGGATTATACGACTCTTCGGAGGCTCGAGTTCCTTCGTAATCTCGATAATAATAAAAGGGAAAATAATCTCGAGAATCGCCTTATTAATTATAATATAGAGCTATTAGGCGAGAGAAACCTTATACTATAGTTAATAAGTTAAAGATATTATCTTATTAACCTATATATCGATAGTATATTTAGCGCTATAAAGTTCTCGCTAAACTTATATAATTAGGCGGTAGAATCGCTTTTAAAAACGCTTTATAAAGTAGTTAAGGGTATTAAAAGTAAGCTTTTAACGCTATTCGAAGTTTAACTCGGCTATATACTACGTAAGTATAACGCCTATAAGAAATAAAAGGTAAAATAGGTAAAGAGTATAAGTATTATTAGATTTATAAACGCGAAGGCGTTTATAAAAGAGATTAATATTAATAAAGGCGACCTTTCTATCCTTACTAATAATAATACCTATTCTATTAGGGTCTAGGTAGTCCGGATAAAAGGTACTAATATTATCTCTTTTTAGCCTCTTATTAATAGCTTTTTCGGAGGCCTTATTAATAGTTAGATTTACCGAAAAATCTCGTCGATAATATCCATACTCCGTAAAATCTAACTTAGATTCGGAGTCGGAATTATCGAAAGGTACGGACTACTATCGGCGTCTACCCTATAGTATTTATCGGGAGATAGTAGCTTCTATAGTAAAACGAGTAGATCCTTTATTAATAGTAATATATTTTTCGATAAAGGGCTAGACTAAAGCTTATCGTAAGAGCGTTTATAAGGGCTTATAATTAGTAGGATATAATTCCTCCGACTCTCCTTCGTCGATAAGTATAAAGAGGTTATATAAGAAGACCTTAGGCTCGAGGATATTATCCGTATAATACCTCGTAAAATAGGCTTAAATAATCCCTATTATATCGAGGTACTTATCCCTCGTACTTTTATACTAGAGTATTTTATAATATATTCTAGGATAAGCGCGCTTAAGACGATAAATAGCTATATAATAGGCGTTTATACGATCTAGATTATAGTTCGTAAATAAGTCTAGAGTAATTATAATAGGTTATTTAGTAAAAAACTTACGGAAGTATAAGGCCTATATAATTATAAGTCGGAACTTATTATTTATCTAAATACCCTAATATAACTCCTCTATATACTCGACCGGGTTATCCGAGTTAATAAATATAGACCTTCGATACCCCTTATTTCCTATAGGCTCCGGGGATATCTCCCTAATAATAGCGCCCTCGTCTTCCGGATTAGAGTTTACCTTATCTATAGTATAAAAGCTAGGCTCCCCTATACTAGTACTAGGCTTACCTATACGAGAGCTTATCTAAGAGCTAGGCTCCCCCTTTTTCCGTACGGGTCCTTTCCCCTTTCCTATAGGGGCGGAGGTATCCTTAGCTATAACGTATCTTATTTTAATAAGGCTTATTATTTTACCGAGTCTCCTTAATTAGTCTATTATACCTATAGAACCTAAAATATTATCTAGGTTCTCTATAAATTAAATAGGCGGGGAATATAATAAGTAGTCTATAGTATTATAAAAGTACTATAGGTTTTAAGAGGATACGATACTACTATTATAAAGGGTTATATAATTTATAATTTATAAGGACTAGCTTATAAGCCTATCCGATTATAAGGACTAGCGTAAGGCCTATTTAATTATAAGGACTAGCGAGAAGCCTATTTAATTATCCGATTAAAATAATTATAAAGTTATTACTATAAACGAAGTAGAATTACTATTATATAGTATACTTAGGGCTAGATTAAGATAATATAAGAGTAATAATTCTCCTCCGTACTTTATATACGGAGAGCGTGCCCTAATAGGCGGCTATAAGCCCTATAACTAAGGGCGACTATATTATATAATCCTTCCCTTCCCGATGCCTTTATACGCTTATACGCATATTCTCCTACGGCCTCCGCGTATTTTAACGAATGTGTATTAGCTAACGGCTATAATAGTATTAGTATAATAATAAGGTTCCTAGTAGCGAAGTATTAGTATCCTAAGCTCCCGCTTATAGCCTACGAAGTAATTCGTTAATACCTATAGTATTAACTAATAAAGCCCCCGAACCCGTTATTACCTAACCTATGCCTATTAATACCGCTATTACCCTTAACGTATTAGGCGATTAATTATACTAGCTATAAGGGCTAGTAAATCCTTAATATAGTAGAATATACTATAGGTTAATTAGTCTTTACGATCGTACTAATAATAGATTTCCTATCGATAACGCTACTATTATACAAGATCGAGAAAACCTTCGGCGCGCCTAAGGAGATTATTAATAATAACGCTATTATATTTAATAACGACGAGGTACGCTATTTCTATATAGCCCGAGGCACTACCGTACGCCCTATAATACTTACCTACCCTCGCGGGAATAGTAAAGTTAAATAGGCTAATAGTATACTAAAGGTTATTATCGACCGCCTTCGTTTTAATAATCCGAACCTCCCGCTTTCTACCTATTATTTTCGTACTATATACTTCTATAACCGCCGTATTAAACCTTCTAACTATAGCCTATTCTTCCTATTATATAGTACCTAGCTACTAAATAACTTAATACCCGATCCTTCCTTTATAGTATACGTTTAAGATCCTACGGATAACGAGGAAACGTTATAGGTAAGGGAATTAGCCGATAAGTATTAAGCGCTAATCGCGTATTCCTATATTATAAGTATTAAGGCCGCTAGAGTATATACCCGCGCGTATCTATAGGAGAAGAAAGGCCTAATCCGTATATTTAATACCGGAGATTAGGTACTTCGAGTATAGTAATGTATAAAGAAGTAAGAGCTATACTACGATAGCCCCTAGGCTATTATAGCCTACTACCCCGGTAATACCTATACGATTATATCGCCTAAAGGTTTTATACTACCTAGCTATTATAATAGAATAAATCTCTTCCTAGCCTATATAATAAATAGCTACCCTATTTATAGCCTTTAGTATAATAGTAGAACTCTCCTAGAGTAAGATTATAAACGCCTCCGCGCTATTATTAGCCTACCCTAACTCTATTATTCTTTAATTAATATTTTTCTTTTATATATATATTAATTAACGCGAATATTAATCTAAGGAAGGGAATAATAAGGATCCCTATAGCCCGGTCTATAGGGCCTACGCCCTCCCTAATTATATAACCTCGTATATATACTACGTATAATAGATACCTAGAATAGTTAATTAACTAAGAACCTAATACCTTACTTTTAGCTTCCCTACGTATAAGAACGCAAGGAGAAGCTACGAGGCCTAGGTTCCCGAGACATTCAGAAGCCTTATCCTCGACCCTCCTTTTCTTCGGGTTCATCATCCTTATTCGCACGTCTTTTTTTGGTAAGCCGCACATCCAACATCATAACTCCCCAAGCTGAACCCTGAAGTCTGAATAAGTTAATATATCCGATAACCTCAGCTAATCTCATTCACGGGACTTCGAAGAGAGCGTCAATACTAAATCCTAGACAGATTTCGATACTTTGAAAATCGAGAGCGAGTTGGATGCAGGAACTTCACCTGAGGCTGTCGTTGAGTCTCTTAAACGCTGCCTTTTTCCTATCGCCCGGAAATCTGTCAAGCCTGTCATTGTCATATAGATTGATGGGATAAAGGATATCCTTCTCTTCTCATCACTCAACACGGATGCACGCATCATCTCGGTTGCTGCTAATCTGCGATCATCAAGCCCAAGATAAACAGAAGCCACTCACAATAGTCTTCAAGGTCTCAGACCTTGTCCATCCGCTCGTTCATCACGCTTACAAAAATAACGTCCGCAGTATTCTTCTATTCTTCAGGACTACGGATAGGGGATGAATATCTCCTCCTCTGTAAGAAGGACAGGTGATGTTACGTTCCCTTCTGTTGTGCAGAACGTGGCAATTGAGGTCCATCTTACCTCGTCCATGACCTCCGTCACCACCACAGCAGTTCCGCGAACCTCGACGATAAAGATAGTCTTTCAACTGTACTACACCAAAGCACGAGCCCAGCCATTGCACCGAGTACGTGTTCGAGTAAACATGTATTTATACCCGTTTATAAGCTCATCCGTATATACAACCTCATCATGACCCCATATCAACCATCCAAAGCTCCCCAGCGGCCATATTCCCCATGACCACCAGACGATCAGAGCCGTCTAGTAGCAACGACGACGACGACCATCCCACCTCCTGCGCTCGCGGCAAGCGCAGCTCCTGCGCCTGTTATCCCAGTACGACCACCTATCGTTTCCGCACCTGCGGTCGTTGCTCTGGACCTTCTCCTTTGCCTCCGCCGGCTCGGCCGTGGCGGTGACGGATCCGATGGTGAAGAGGGCGGCGAGGAGGAATTGTTTGACGAGCATTTTGAAGTTTTTTTCTTTCAGGGATTTTCTCTCAGAGGAAGAGTGGTTTGTTATAGTGTTGGTGTAGAAGTAAGTGAAGTTGGAAGTTGAATTGACTGTTGAGAAAGCCTGAGAAGAAGACTTGAAAAGCGGCGAGATCGAGCAGCTTTATAGACAACTCCCAACCTCAGAGAGCAAGTTCATCATCACCCCCCCTCTCCCCAGCTCTCCGTCTCCCCGTCCCTTGCCTCAGCTAACTCCAATCAACTACCTACCTACCTACCTAGACAGTCAGTAAGTCAGCCTAAGCAACAAGTCCAAGCTACTGCAAAGCTCATCACCCCCCAAGAACTACCGGAAACTCCCACGATGATCACAACGGAAGAAACAAGATAACCCCACTAGCTTCCTCTTAAAGCTAACCGCGACATCCGGCACGGCGTCTGGATGGAAGGGGATGTAAGAACTCAGCTTACACACTCTCCACCATGAACAAACCTACCTACCTATACATACAAAGAAGCTAAACCCATAGCCAAGTAGACAGTAAACACCGAAACACAAGTGACGAACGAGCTCTTTTTCCCTCTCTCTTCCTTCTCAGAATCTCTCCCCTTAAGACACCTACCCAGCAAGCTTAAAGCAATCACCAAGCTTTGAGACACGCACATAAAAAAAGACATGGATCATGCCGTGAGCCGGAACCAGTGACAAGAAGAGAGGGGAAAAAAACCTATCCGCCGATCTATTTAGCATCCTTTTTTGGACATGATACAACCTTGACTGTGAGGTCATCGAACAAGATAAAAAATCGGTGAGAGGAGAGGAAGAAGCTTAGCTAGCTAGCTCCCTGTCCGTCTATCCATCTATCTATCTAGTATCTAGGTAGTCGGGAGTGACTAGATAGCTTGGCGATCATGATGCCATCGCCAGTAGTGAGACTGGGCAATACGTGGTTTTCATCTATCCATATCCATAGCTTCATACAGTAACTGGCCACGCTGACTTTCTCATGACAAGTTCATCATCAACACCATGATAAAACAATAACCCAATCTTCAACTAGGTGATACAAAAAACCCTCACTCGCTCTTTGTCCAGCTTCGGAAACCCGGATCCAAAGACCAAGGAAGCGGCCAGAACATCTAAGAGCAACCCAAGAGTAAGACAAGGAATAAGCCGAGTGTCTAAGACATAGGAATCCATCCACGGCATGTGAGAGATAGACCTGTGCGGTTACACCCGTACCGTAGCCTAAGTCATCTTTATATCCGTACGGTATGCCACGCCGGCAGAGCACCTACACAGTCTCAACTCCAGTCTCGCGACGATATATATAATAACAGCATCGCTGGATCCCACACACATACACGGCTCATATCAAGCCCCCGTCCACCTTTCTGCCGCTGCTTGACCCGTGACTGGGTTCACCATGCAGTACAAGAGATACAGAGAGACAAAGAAAAGAAAACCTCCCGTCCATCCCACTCTATAGCCGTCCCAAATGACAACGGTCCTGACCTTCTATCTGCCGTAACGCCCAATCGGAAAGGAAACAAGAGACACTGACGATGGGGAGAAGATAAGAGAAAAGAAAAGAAAAACACAATAGCTCATCAAGCCTTTTGCGTCTGCTGTGATGTCGGCGGCTCCAGCACATGAGTGTGATCCTCGGCGGCCAGAACCTCGCCGTCCTCGAGCTGTCGGCAGATGATCGTGTCCGCTATCCAGGGCTCGCGCAGCACCTCGTCCATCTTGGCGCGCGCCACCGGGTCGACGTTGAGCATGCGGTAGATGATGTGCCGACTCTCTCGGGGCAGCAACCGCAGGATCCGCCACGGTCCCCGGATCACCTCCTTCCTCTCTCCCCCGCCTTCGCCCTGGCCTGCTTCCGAGCCCCCCTGTTGATGCTGGCTGTCGCTGCGCTGATGGCCGTGATGATGGCCCGGCGAGGACTTTTCGTGATGATCAGAAGAAGTGCTTTGGGAATGAGAATGATGATGGTGGTGATGGTGGTGCGAATGACGTTGCTTGTCGTCGGAGCGGGGCGCTACTATCTGCTGGCTCGGATCGTGGCCAGGCGTCGGCTCGGCGGCGAAGAGCTTGAACGAGTTGTCCGACATGCGAGGCATCTTCCACGGGAAGCGACGCAGCGTCATGCAACAAAAGATGATGGCGAGCGACCACATGTCGGCTGCCGCGGCGTCGTACTGCCGAGAGTCGTACACCTCTGGCGCCAGGTAGGGGTCGGAGCCGACGATGCCTGTACGTCGATATGTCTTAGCAAGGGGGAGCGCGGGAGGGAAATGACAGGCAGGGGGGGTTGGAAGGGTGGCAGCGGGAGTAACCAACCTTTGGCCGGGACCGTGTCATTCTCAAAAGGATATTTGAAGACGTGCGCGCTTCCAAAGTCGATAATCTTCATGATGCCTTGGTCGCTGACAACGACGTTGTCGAGCTTGAGGTCGCGGTGGGCGAGGCCAACGCTATGCAGGTAAGTGACGCCGTTGAGGATCTGCAGGAAACAGCATCGAATTTCTTCACGCGACATCTTGCCCGTCATGACGATAGCAAACAGGTCGTAGGGCGCGTACTCCATCACCTCGAACCAGCGGCCCTTTTCCTGCAAGATGTCGAGCGTCTCGATGATGTTGCCATGATGCAGTGTGGATCCGACGCAAAACTCGGCCGTCACCTTCTTGTTATATTCGCGCTCCGTCTCGTACGTATGACGGGCCCTGAACTCTTTGACGGCAAAGACGGTACCGTCGTTGTTACGCCTCATCAGCCGAACCGAGCCGCCGGCGCCGGAGCCGAGCACCTTGCCGAGCTTGCCGTACTTGGAACTGAGGCTGTGGTCGTCGCTAAAGGGCAGCTGCGGGCCGGACCGTGAGCTGGGCGGCGTTTTAGAGCTGACTTTGAAGGACGAGGCCGGCGACGAGTCTCGCTTCTTGTGGTTTGCGTGGCCCGACTTTCGGAAGAAGCGCTTCAGATCCGACATGGATCCGTGCGGCCCGCCGATGCCGCCGCCGCCACCGTCGCCGGAAGGGTCGTCGCTGCCGCCGCCACGGGGGCCGAACAGGCCCGAGGAGCGCTTATCCGGGAGGCCTTGTTTAGAGCTCCCGGGCGAGCCCGGCTTCTTCCTCCGGGAGAAGACGAAGCGGGGATCGATGGAGTGTCGGTTGGGATGCTGCTGCTGGGGAGGCCGCAGTCCCTTTGCGTATGGGTCGTTGGGTTCGCCGCCGGGCGTCATCGGCTTGGAGTAAAAGTTCGAGGCGGCGGTGCGGGAAGGGCTCGACTCCCTCGAGACCGGGACGGAGCCGGGACCGAGGCTGAAGAGGCCCCGCCTGTGCGCCTTGTGGGCGTCGGCCGACGACGACCGGCGCATGACATGATCGGACTTTGGTCTTTGCGAGGTGAGCGGGCGGCGATCAGCGGCGACGGGCGACTTTTCATGGGACGTGGACGCCTGGGGCGTGAGGGCGTGAGGCTCGGCGGGACCGGCGGCAGCAGCGGTAGCGGTACCCTCTCGGTCCGAACGACGGGGAAAGGCGCCTGAAGGATCCGAACCAGCCGGCGTCAGAGGAGGAGACGCCGGAGCCGATAGACGGGGGCTCTCGTGAGGCGAGCGGCCTCCAGTCGTCGCCTGTTTAGGTTCGGGCGTCTCGTCTTCTCGTGAGGGAACCTGTAGCAAAGAAGCAAAGGTCAGTCACCTAGGTAGGCAGGGACCTAGGCAATGAAGACGACGATGAAGACGCATAGAAAAAAAAAAGGAAAAAAAGAACCAACTCTTGAAGGCGGTAGCGAAAAGGCCTCAAACTGAGACTTGGTCATCCGTCGTTCCTGAAGAGGCTGACCATGCAGCGGCGGAGGAGGGAAGCCGTAGGATTTGTCGGACGGACCGGGCAAAGGCCAGTTGTTTTCACCATCATCGGCGGGCGGGGAGAAACGAACGGCGGGAACGTTAGCGAGATCGGGCGAGACCTCATCGGCTGGCGGGCGGGGAGCTGTGTGTGTGTGTGTGGAAGAGACCGAGTCAGCGGAAGGCCCGGATCTGTCAAAGGAGCAAGCAAGCAAAGAGAGTAACGTACGGCGAGGTTGCTCCCGAATGGAAGACGGAGTTGCAGCCATTGGGGAGGTTGTCTCTTCAACTGGCCGAGGAGAAGATGTTTGGGAGTAGAAAATAGATAAGGAGTAGGAGAGAGGAAGAGGGGGGTGGAGGAAGAATCTAGGTTGGGTCCGGTGTGAGAGAATGGGGAACGACGACGAAGAGAGAGAAGAAGAAAGGCTTGCTCTGGTCTGCTTTGCTGTGCTGTGCTGTGTGTAGGTACTAGGGCACTGCGGTGCTCTGCTATGCTCTGCAGTGCTCTGCTGTCTGCTGTCTGCTCTCTGTCTCTCTGTCTCTATGTCTGTTTCCCCCCCCCCTTCGGTGGAGCGTGTCTCTTCGGCTTGCTGCTTTTCCTAAATTGGAGGACAAAGAGAAAGGGGGGGGGGTTAGAAGAAGTGGAGGAGGAGTGGAAAAAAAGCCTGAAGATGACGAGAGGGAGGCAGAAAGAGAGAGAGAGAGAGAGAGGAGAGGCAAAAAAGGAGGGGCTATTTCTGCTGGCCCGCTCCCCCTCTTCTCACAACCCCCCCCCCCCCTCTCTCTCTCTAGTAGAGGAACAGTGGGAGAGACGCGACCGCTTTACGGATACTCTAGGCGCGTCCGAGTCACAGCACGTGCCCTCTAGAGCCGTTGGCCTACTTATAGTTATTAGTGCTTCAACCCGACCTGGGAATGGCCAAAACTCAGTTCGAGATAGCTTCATCGACTACCTATGATTGAACCTTGTTGATGCCCACCTTTTGATTATTCCTTCTATCTTTCTCTCTTGTTTCTTCTTACCGTCCATCTCTATCCGAGGCAGCCACTTGCTGCACAACAATGCACCATCCAGAATTTCCCGCTCTGCAGTGCAGTCACATGCCGTCGTATCAGCCAGCCCCCTCGTGTTATCATTCAATATCATCCCGCTGACGTTGCCTCCTTCTGGGAAGCCGGCCGCCCGCTCCCGGCCGATTCCGGAGCCGCCGGCGCCGGATGGGGCCAACAGCTCGATTGTGTCTTGCCAACCGATCTCGCGCCGTCGCTGTCTATCGAACATTGTAAAACCCCCATTCCACCTTGACAAGGCATTCAACCGAGTATGTCGGTGGATTTGTGCATTTCAGCATGGCATTCCCCCATCTTTCCCCCCCATCTTTTCACCACCGACAACCAAAACTCCCTACACACGTCGATTACCCCCCCAGCGATGACGTCTAGGCCACCACGTTGATGCCAATCGACTTGGCCTGGTATATCACCGCTCTGCATAGCCCCTCGAGCGACAGACCCGAAAGACGCAACTCCGACTGCTTGATCTTGGCAATCTCGTAAATGTGCTTGAGGCTGACGGTGCCGACCGTTTCATGTCCCGGCTTCCGAGCACCTCTCTTCACGCCCTTTTTGTTGGTGAGCGATGACTCGATCGTGTTGAGCAGCAACCACGACGTCTGCGGCGTGCGAACGTCAAAGTAGAACGAACGATCCGGTCGAACCATGACGCGGCAGGGAATCGGCGTGCCCACCGTATACTGCGCCGTCCTCGCGTTGAACTCCTGTCACCATCCCGTGTCAGCACTCTCTCTGCTCGTCAGCCGATTTTCTGACGGTCGTCCATCATGCCTTACAAAAGTCCATTGACTTGACACCCTTGCTGCCCAGCGCGGGCCCCACCGGCGGGCTAGGACTCGCTTGTCCAGCGCCGACGATGAGCTTGACCATCTGCAACGCGCCGGCCTTTGCCTTGGACATGCCGGGCGAGCTTCTGCTGGGACTTTGGGATTGGCGATGCTATACAAGGGGGTTTGGGGGGGCGTTGACTTTGGGGGGGAATTTTCGGCCTCGGGTGTGTGTCTAGGATTATCTCGACGTTGCTTACCTAAGACTCTTCAACCAATTTTTCTGCGTGTAAATCCTTCAGAGACGATCGTCGTCCGACGTCAACCACTTTATCCGCTGATCACTTTGTCTCCGTCTCGCTTATTACTACCGTCATCTGCGAAACCCTTCGAATCAGTATCGCATACGATAACTCTACTCCCGAGAAGCGCCCCCAATGCCAAAGTCACGCCCCAAAGATGACACGCAACCCGCCGGCGCAGACCAGACGGATGAGTTCAAGTTCGACGAAAAGTTCGGCAGCGCCGTCGTCCAAGAGTCCTCCTTCGCCACCCTGTTCCCTAAATATCGCGAGGTCTATCTCAAAGAGGCCTGGCCGCTGGTGACAAAGGCGCTCGAAAGGCGCGGCATCGCATGCACGCTGGACTTGATCGAGGGCAGCATGTCGGTCAAGACGACGCGCAAGACGGTAGACCCGGCCGCCATCCTCGACGCGCGTGATCTTATCAAGCTTCTGGCGCGCAGCGTGCCCGCTCCGCAAGCCATCAAGATCCTCGACGATGGAGTCGCCTGCGACGTGGTCAAGATTCGCAACCTGGTGGGCAACAAGGACCGCTTCGTCAAGCGGCGGCAACGCATCCTCGGTCCCAACGGGTCGACGCTCAAGGCGCTCGAGCTACTAACGGACACGTACATACTGGTTCACGGCAATACAGTCTCGGCCATGGGGCCCTACCGCGGCCTCAAAGAGGTCCGGCGCGTCGTCGAGGACTGCATGGCCAACATCCACCCCATCTACCACATCAAGGAGCTCATGATCAAGCGCGAGCTCGCCAAGGACCCCGAGCTGGCCTCGGAGAACTGGGATCGCTTCCTGCCTAACTTTAGGAGGAAGACGCTGAGCAAGCGTCGCGTACCGCACAAGGTGTCCGACAAGAGCAAGAAGACATACACGCCCTTTCCGCCGCCGCCGGAGAAGAGCAAGATTGACAAGCAGATCGAGAGCGGCGAGTACTTTCTCTCCAAGGAGGCCAAGGACCGCGCCGCGCAGAAGGAGCGCAAGGAGAAGCAAAAGGAGAGAAAGCAGGAGAGGGAAAAGGAGCGGGAGGCAGACTTTGTGCCGCCGGAAGAGGGGGAACGGCCCAAGAAGAAGCGGAAGAAGACGGAGGCGTGAGGTTGATTTTCTGGTCTCCCCCTCTCCTCCTTTGTTGGCGTCCCCCATTATATACCTTGTGAAGACACATTTTCTTGCTTCAATTGAACTGAGCCTTTCACCGGTTGCCTGAATGATACATTCTTCTCGACGACAGAGATCAGCTTTCGGCCCCCGAGACAAGCGGTGCCTACCTATGCGAGATCGCCACGGCGCCTAAGAGAACCTCCTTACGGCGCGCTTTCCGGGTCCTTCCGGCGCCTACTTGTCTCACTCATGCAGTCGTCGTGACCCTTTTCCCCGTCATGAAAGTAAAGTCCACTCAGGTACCAACTGCAGCTGAGATGTTGATGGCCATCACACTTACACACACTTACTAAGAGAGAAATGTCTGAATTTTTCCCAACCCCATCTTGCTTCCTAACCCCGGGCGTGGCAGATGCTCACCGGGGTCATCAGCAGCGGCCTCTTGAGCACGCACAAGTCTATCAGCCCTTCACTGGAAGATGATCGTCTCCCTAGCCTGGTTCGCCGTAACAGGCCTGTCCGTCATCCGCAACTATCTGGACAATCTCAGAGGTCTCTCTGCAAACTTGTCCTTGGCGTTTTGATCCGTGGTGTTCAAGCCGTCCGTAAGCCTTCAGCCCTTGATCAGATATCAAAGTGGGGAAAAGGAATCGTTGATTCACCCCCGAGCCCCGAGCGAGTGGTCTCTTGCACGCTCAACATTATATATGCCCTCCTTCTCAGCCAGTTCATCGAAACCTAAACCATCAACTGTCTGCTACCAGAGTCTCTCGACGGAGCTCTTTTCCCACTCACTTACCCCTTTTCTCTTTCTGGATATACCCCTTTCTCCCTCTTCTTCGTACGAGCATCATCATCACCATCATCGTCATCACCTCCATTCCTCTCTATACCCATCCACACACACACCAGACTACATATAAACCTCACTCTCCAGCTCATCACAAACTCGGTCCAACACCCTCCGTCTCATCTTCAATCTCAACCACCAGCTTCCCAAACTGTCTCCCCGCATCCATATCCTCAAACAGGCCATCAATCTCCTCGAGACGACCAAGACCCCTCACACTCCTACAAACAACAGGCCTGATCCTCTTCTCAGCAACGAAAGCAACCATTTCCGCAAACTCCCTCCTCGATCCCCCCGTGCTACCTTTAAGCTCGACGTTGGCCATTACCGCGCGCATCGTCCAGTCCATAGTGGGCGCAAGAGTCATGCCGTACTGCACCACCACGCCGCCGGTGCGTAAGAGCGTGAGAGAGCGTGCGATGATGTCGCCCCCAGCGCCGTCGATGACGGAATCGAGATACGGTCTTTCCTTTGGGAGGAGAGCTCGTAGACGTGCGTCCCAGTCGGGTAGGCGGTAACTCACGCCCGCTTCGGCACCTAGCGTCTTCACCGCGCGCGATATCTTGCCCTCATCTCCTGAAGTGACGAAAGCGCGCGCCCCGATGGCGACGACGAACTGCAACGCTTGGAGAGCGACACCGCCCCCCACACCGGTGATGAGGACGTTCTGCCCGCTCGCGACGCACGCCTTGGTCACTACGGCGCGCCAAGCCGTAAGGCCAGCAAGGGGCAAAGCCGCAGCCTCAACAGCGGAAAGATGCCCCGGCGCGACCTCGACCTCACGCGCCGGCAGGAGCATATACTCCCGCGCCGTACCCGAATCGCTCCCTTGGCTTCCGCCCGCAACCTCGAGTCTCGAACCCGGTTCCGGACCGAGGGGATCGCTCGCCCAGCCGCGCATGGGGGCGAGGACGACCGGTTTCCCTTTCAGCGTGGGGGACACGTTGGAACCGACGGAGAGGACGACGGCGCTTCCATCTGAGAAGAGGGCGCGGTCGAAAGAGATGGCGGGGTAGAGGTGACGTCGTTGAAAGAGGTCGCGGTGATTAAGGGCTACGGCTCGGAGGCGAACTAGGACTTCATCTGGGCCTGGCTTCGGGGGGGGATCGACATTTCGTATCTGGAGACTATTGATGTGATCATCATCAGGGTATGATTCTTCGTGATGTTTTACTTTTCCCACTTAGACCTTGTGGTTATGCGTTGTGCTTGAGGGACGGGGGAGTGGTATATACGGGTAGTAGACTTTGCCAGGCTTCCCGCCTTCGATCTTGCTCAAAGTGAGGACGCGCGGCATGGCAGAAGACGAAGAGGAGATTAGATATTCGGTATCGAATCTTCTTTCTCAAACCATATATGATTGATTATACAATTGTATAGATATCCGTATGCCAGATGGCCTGGTAGGAGAGGTGGAAGAAAGAGAGCTTCCCATGCAACGAATGACGCAACTGAAGCTCCTATCGATACCGAGGTCCGAGGCAACCATATCGTCTCCTAAATATAGTAGCAATCGGAAAAATAATCTGCCTCGCCCCGGATTCCCCGGACCCAAGTCCTCGGCGCCGGCTCTCTCTCCCTCTCCTCAGCTCGGCGAAGATGAGACGCCACCGCAACCAACATCGTCAGAGTAACGGGAATGAGGGGATGATGGCTGCATGGCTGTCTGTCCGTCTACCCAGCAAAAGACGCCGACGTCAAAACATCTTAATCGTACCTTGCATACCATGAAAACGTACCTCAGTATACCTCCTCCAAGTGCACCATACCTAGATGTGTGTATGGGTGTCTGAGAGCTTGCGCAAAGGCATCTTCACCATTTATATAAAACGAATAATCAAAATCCCCCCAACATTCATGCTAGTCGCCGACGTACAACGATCCTCCTACCTCCTCCTCGCCGTCCGTCCCGCACCGACTGGTCGCCGAGCGCGGCCATTGGGCAATGAAGCCCGAGACCGTTTATGCGATGCGCGCACTATGACAAGCTGCGTAGATGCGCGGGCGCAGAGTAGAGTCGAGGGGGGCTTGACACCAACTTACTTACACCGGCCCTCCTCTCCTCGCTGTAGAATCTTCCTCTCGAGCAAAGGATAGAAGCATCGACACCTTTTCAACTCATACTCACTCGAATCATCGTCATGGACTTCATCTCCGCCGCCATCTCGGGCGCTGCCTTCGGAGTCGCCATGACGGCCGCCGGCTTCCACGATCCCTCTCTCATCATAGCCCAGATGAAGTTTGAGAGATGGCACATGCTCCAGGCTTTCATGGCCGCCACGGCAAGCAGCGCGTAAGAAAGGCCTTCCCTTCCTCTCTTTCCCCCTATATCTATCGCTAAGAGGCCGTCTCCCATCAGCATCATCTGCTGCATCGTCCACGAGGCATACGGCGTGGAGATTGCACCGCGCCGTGCCTCGCCCCTAGGCCTCTTCGTCGGTAACGTCATCGGCGGTGCCCTGCTTGGCGTCGGCATCGCCCTCTCCGGCTCCTGTCCCGGCGCACTGTTTGCTCAGCTTGCCGCCGGTAAGAAAACGGCTTGCTTCACTTTGGCGGGAGCCGTCATGGGTGCTATCGTGTGGACCAGCCATCTCAGCCGACTGATGCCAGACACCGGGCCTGACTGGCCTGGACCTGAACGCTTAGGTCTCTCCAAGACCAAGGCGATGCTTCTCCTTCAGACGGTCTGCTTTGCTGTAATAGCCATGACGCCGACCCCGCGCGGCCGAGCCAACGGGGCCGTCGGCGGTCTAGTCATCGGCCTAGCCCAGCTCGTTTCCCTCCTGACGCGGCGGACCATGCTCGGGGCTTCCGGCTCATATCAAGAGGTCGCCTTCTTACTGCGACGACTTGCTGGCAATAACGGTAATAGTAAGACGTCGCCTGATGGCCATGGTCGAAACGTCGCCTTCGCCTTCGGAGCCGTCGCCGGTGCGTGGCTTCTCCTCCGCGCGGCCCCGACTTTGGCCGTCAACGCCGCCTCGGAACCGCCGGCGCCGTTCGCCTTTATCGGTGGCTGTCTCATGCTTCTCGGAGCGACCATGGCCGGCGGCTGCACGTCCGGCCACGGCATCAGCGGCATCGCGTTGCTCTCGCCCTCGAGCGTCGTGACCATGGCCAGCGTTTTCGCAGCGGGAGCTTCGGTGGCGCCATTGGCGTACTAGGGAGCAGTCCCCTTCTTGTCTCTCTACCTTATCAAGTAGTCTGCAGAGGCTTCAACGTGTCGTCACACACAACACACATACGGATACACGGCACGCACGCACGCACGGCACTATACTGCCATCTCTTGGACCAGGCGCGCAACCAGTTTCATGTCCACGTCCTTGCCCTCAAAGGTGCCGGAAAGGCGTTTCATGACATCTCCCATGAGCTTCTTGGCTACCGTGCCCGCGCTCTTGGATGCAGCCACGGCGTCGCCGACGAGGGCTTTGAGCTTGGCCTCGTCCAGCGTCTCGACACCGCTGTTTGCGATGAGATTGGAGTAAATGCCCATTTGCTCCTCTTCCTGGGCGGCGAGTTCAGGCCTATCGTTATCCTTGGCTTGGGTGGCGGCCTCGGAGGACATGCGGTAGAGATTGCGGATCAGGTTGACGAGCTGGACGTCGCTCGTGATGGGTTTGTCCGCTTTTGCGGCATTTGTGTTGGCCGTCATGATGGATCGCAGGGCATTGAGACGAGGCTTGTCTCCGGACCTCATCGCTGACTTCAACTCCTGCCTGATCTTCTGGTAGAGCGGGGGGGATGTGTTGGCTTCATTGAGGGACGAGAAGGTCCGAGGCGTCAAGGGGGTATTTCTCCGGATCACCTGATGCAGGATCCGGGCTTGGGAAGCGAGACGAGGGTTGGTCAACATGGTATTTGCTGGTGACGATGAGCTTCTTTCGATGTTGCTGCAGGCTTTTTTCCCCCTTGCTCACGATGTCTGTCTGAGTGTAAAAGTCCGGCGCGTGAAAACCATTTTCCGGGCGAGACCTACATGCATTAAACGTACACCCACCGTAGACACACAACAAGCAGCCCGGCTTCGATGCCGACAGAAGCAAAGCCGCTTCCAAAGATCAACTCGATCTAGCCTATAACGACCAAGGAAAGGGTCCGGAGAGACATGCCGTCACGTTGGACAGCAGCTGTGCGGCTGACAGTGACGGACCTTTTTCTGTTCCAGCCTCAGCAGCATCATCGACATCTTGTACCACTCAGCTACGCTTATGAGGGAGCTGCTGACCTCCTCTCTTCAACCATCTTCAACCATCACCTTTGCTTTTAGCCTAGACGAGGCTTTCGTCCGATACATACATATCTTTGCCAGTTAGCTTCCGTCTTCAGAAGCTCCAGGCTGCGACTTACAGGGGGAAATAAGCCTGGTCAACGTCAGCAACGTCTCCCTCCCATCACGACAGCCTTATCATCATCAGGACGCAAGACCAAGCCACGGCTTCTCACCTTGAATGACTGGTCACTGGCCTCTCTCCTCGCCCGCTCGACGAGACTGTTCAGCTCCTGTTGCGACTTTCTGTAGCAAAGATCTCAGCCCCCTTTAACCACATGCTTGACCCCCTCAGTTCGCCTTACCCTCTCAGTCGGATCAATGGGTATAGGGCCAGCGTGTACAGCAGCTGAGCCACATTATCGCTGTTGGCCGTCCCTATACTTTGTTCTCGCGCCTCTGTCATTCACCATCAGCTTCTATTTCACCCCCCGTCCTTGAGCCCGACTCACCGCTGGGCCAGGCGCACATGGGTAAGGTCAACAGCCTCGACTCAACCTCGGTGAAGCCCTCGCTCCTCATCCAGCTGGCGAGGTGCATGGCCGCCCGGGGATCTTTGTGCCTGTGCATCGTGTCAAGGTATTCTCTCGACCATTCTGAGAGGGCGTGGTCTAGCCTCCTCACTCAATAAGACGACTCCTTTTTTTCCTTCTCTCAACAGATGCTCACCTCTTTCCAGCGTCCCGTTGTCTGACTGCGCGTTAAAGTATACCTCGACCATCTGGCACCATCCCCCTGGACGGAGGACGCGGATCATGTCCTGGATGTAACTTCGCCATCGGTTTGAGTGGATGCCTCCGGCCACCATCTGGCTATGTACGAGGTCGAAATGGTCTGACGGAAAGGTGAATCTGCCATGTTTTCAGCCTTTTCTCTCACATTTTCAACTGAAACATTCGGCTGACCTTCCATTTAGATCGTCTATCTGAAATTCGAGGTTATTAGGCCCATCTTCCGGCATGATGTGCGGACTGATGTCGATTCCCAAGACCTAAAGGACATCGTCAGCAAATCAGCGTTCCTACAGACTTCAACGAACAGAATACCTCGCAGTCGGGAAACCGTCTCGCAACATCGACGGCCCAATCTCCGGAGCCGCAACCGCAGTCCAGGATTCTCTTGGGCGAGTTTACGGGGGGGAATATCAGTCGATCGTCAAAGACTCTCCGCAGGACTGAGTGCATCAGCTCAAGACGCGACACCTCTTCCTATCTTGTCTCGTCAGAGGGGCAACAACGACTTTGAATAGGGGGCGACTTGCTTCGTCGATCGGGGCAAAGTATATGCCGTTTTCCAGAGCATATTTCTGGTATGTCCGTCCAAGAAATTCGACTGTTTCCGTGAGCCTTTCATCGAGGGGGGCCGTTCCGTCTCTTCAGGGGTAGTGTCAGCCAGGCGCGTCTCACGAGCGGTGGGAATTACGAACTCGGTATCCATGATGAGCCGACGAAAGCATTCGAGATGGGATCTGAGTGAAGCAGCTATTATCACGATCAGGGGTCAGTCGAAATACAAGATGTTGATAACCAACCTTTGATCCTACTTGTTCAACAAGGCGTCAGGGGCACAGCTTTCTTTCCACATTCAAAACAGATCGGACAAGAATAGGGAAAGGAAGGTGGCAAACATACCTCTACACCGCAACAGAGAGCTCCTCTGGACTACCCTCACCGTGCGCTATTCTCTGTCCCGAAGGCAGCCTTGTTAAGTTGAGCGGAAGAACAAGGATAGGGCGGCAAGGCGAGAGAGACGAGTAGGAGAATTACAAAGGACCCGGCTTTGGTTTTCAGCTCGCTGCCCAAGGGCGTCCCGGATATTGCACATGCAGTATTTTTATTGATACCTCCCAGGACCAGGACGCTGCTTGTCGATCAATACATAACATGCACATGTGCAGAGGCCCTGGCCGGTCACACCGTTTACAACAATACATTCATACATACGGATACATCGATCGACTTCTGGATTGCGGAGGGAGGGGAAAGGGCAGGCCTGCATACATACATATTTTCAGACATGTGTATGTATGTATGTATGTATGGATATGCACATATCTATTCATATACGGATACACACATCCATACGCACGCATGCAGGAGGATGCCTCGCTCTCTGATCCATCAACACGGGAGGGAGGCAAGCTTCCTCCTCCTCCTCTTCCTCTTCCCCCTCCCCAAAGAAGAGGTGGTAACGGGGGGGAACAAAAGGGGGGGGGTGTGGAGGAACTACGACGAAGAATGCACGGGCCTGCATTGGGAAGATTCAATACGGATACAAGGCGTGCCGCCCGTGAGTGACAGACCTTGATCAGTGTCACTGTCACGGGCATCATGCAGCCTATTCGGTCTTATTTGGCGCCCGGCGGAATTTTTCTTTTTTTACGGATACCACTCGCGGCTTCGGCACGATGGCGTGATGTGAGCGGCAGGCCCACCGGCTTGCGGTACCGAGGACGCGGACCTGGAACGGAGGAGGAGGAGGAGGAGGAGGAGGAGGAGGAGAGACGTGGAGCCTTGGGTTGACGAGAGGGGCTTTTCATACATACATACTTGGGTGGTGAAGGGGAGTCGTTTTCTTTCTTTCTTCACCCCTTTCTCGAATAGGGGGAAAGGGGGTTATATAGAGAAGACTTTCTTTCTAGTCTTTCTCTTCCTCCTCTCGTCTACGATATCAAAGCTTTATAGGTAGAGAAGTAGATGGGTATACTATACCCTTCTCTTGGATATTACTACTAGGTAAGAGGCCATCTCAGGTGGTAGGTAGCAGTTGTGACACTTGATACCTGGCCGTTCCGCCCGTTCGTCATACAGGGGGGGTGATATTCGTATAACTACATGATTATAGGGGCGTACTTATAAATAGGTAGGAAGGAAACGAATTTAGATGCATTCGTCAGAGCGTGCGTCATTCCATCTCCAAGGGGGTAGTCTCTTGACTTGGCACCCCGGCCATCCCATATGCACAACATATACATATACATACATATGTATGTACGATACAACTACGGATAGATACAATCAGTTGAAGAAACGCGACTGGGTCATCATAGAAATATAATAAAGGTAGAAAGTGGAAACCGACTTCTAGAATGGAGTTTAAGAGGGCGTGCTCCAAACCCTTATACTAGAATATCTCTATACTCTATAGTAAGTTCACGTATAGAATTCATACTTAAGTCATGGCTATATCATACCTAACCGGGCACGATCCCCGACGAACGAGATTTCAAAGACACGATCTCTATCAGAAGTCGAAATCCTCAATGAAAAAGAAGGATGGGGTTGGCATCTTAACATGCTATCCTATAGCCTTGAACCGATCCATCCCTCCCTGACTATCGTGACTGGAATGAAGAGGGCCAAAATCATCTACCCATAGGATCGAATAACTGACCGTTGAAAGATATGATGGAAAAGGACGATACTTGTTGACCAAGCAAAGGGATGGAAATATTAACAAGTTCACCACCTTATCAACATAACAAGATACGCTGTCAAACGCTCACATCTCCCCCCTCAACGTTACTACATCCTCTCGCCCCTTCTCACAAACCCGTACACACATACATAGTATAATACATCACATCTCAAACCAACCACATTCAAAAAGGTGCATAAAAATGAGATACTCTTATCTCGACGCTTTTGTCTATCTAGGACGAGCTTCATCAACCGGGCCCTTGACCCCCCTATACCAGCTTTTCTTTCATCATCAACCCTACAAGTTGAAAAGACTAGGCCAAAAAGACGGGAGGAAAAAAAAGGGGGGCAGCCATACAGGAAAAGTAAAGGAAAAAAAAAACAAAAGCATCAACACCATGTAAACACCGGGTTCCGGCTCTTCACTGCCTCCAGACGCTCGACAATCACCTTGCGCTGATTCGCCATCTGCCCCTCAGCAGCAGCGTAGCCCAAATCGCCGTCCAGGTCGTCGTCGCCTCCGCCTCCGCCGACGCCCAAAACGTGACTGCTGCTACTGCTCCCACGACGAGCCGCCGGCGTCGCCACAGAGTACCGCCGCTGATGATGCGGCTCGCCCGGCTGACGGGAATGAGAGCCCCGCCTCGCCGGCTCGTAAAAGTTGAGACCACGCGGCGGGCCTTGGTAGCTTCCCGTCCCGCGAGACGGCTGCGGAGGTTGCCCTGGCCGGTCGTCGGCTGCTGTCGAGGGGCCGTCGTCGCCGCTACCGCCGGGTGCCGACATATCGAAGCGGCACGAGCGCGGTATGTCCACCACCGGCGGGCTGATCAGATCCTCCACCGGCGCGTGCTGATTCGGTGCCGAGCTCGCAATGTCAGCCTCGTCCATGGACTGGCGCATGTGTGTCCTGCGCAGCTCCGACGACGTCACTCGCATCGGCACCGCCACCGGCACGTCCACGAGATCGTCCCAGACGCACACGCGCGCCCTCCGTGTCAGCTCTAGCGGGCCGTGGTCGGGCGACTTGAGCGCCTCGACGACGTTCCACGCCTGACCCTTCATCACCGCCATCTGCTTGGCGAACATGCGCTCCTGAAAGTCCTCGTCCACTTGGAAGACGCGCTTGAGCGCCAACTGTGTCTGACTCCACCACGCCGTCGACGTCAACAGTGGGAGAAAGTGATCCCGCGTCTTCTTCGAAAAGGGGCGTCCGATAAGATCCACTGGAAGAAACAGCCAGCCGAATGGGAAGCTGATGACATTTAGTCGTCCTCGCTGCTCCAACAAGATAGAAGGAACACACTCACCTTCGCCACGCATCCGGATGCTTCCACGGCCAGGATAGCGAATTGTCGATGGCCCCGATCGACATGCTCGGCTCGCTGCCCGCCGGCCGCCGGCTCGACGCGTCCATCGGCTGCTGCGTCTTGTATGGATACGACGCGCTCGAGGCTGCCGGCGGCGACATTTCCGCAGGCCGCGGCCCGACTGCATCAGACGGCGACTCCATGCCTAGATGCATCGGTTCCGACGCCAGCGAAACCCTCTCCGTCTCCCAATCGACCTTGACCATCCAGTTGTCCAGCCCTCGATCCGTGTTCCTCATGATGTAATCGAGAATCACCAGCTTTTCGAGCTCTTCCCGAAACGACTGCTTGAGCGGCTCCGTCCAAGCGAACTGCGGAGGACCCGTAGGCTGATCTCTCGGATCGGGACTCTCTTCGTCGCTCGAGTCGCCAGCCTCGGGCGAGCCCGACGTCGACAGCCGGCAACTCTCACCCCAGCGCTTCCTCTTGTTACGATGCGTATCGCTGGCCCGAAAGCCTGACAGATACTGATCCGGCCAAGGGTGTTCCCGGAGAAAGACGTTGGCATCTTTGAAACCCTTGAGGAAGACCTGGAAGCTGCCCGGCTTCGGGGGGAGCGGCTTCTTCTTGCGGTAGAAACTTCGCCGATCCCAAAATGGATAATGAAAGGACTTGGACGAGAGCCAGACGACGTCGGTGTACGGAACGAGGCCGGTGCGAAGTTGGCAGTCGAGCACATACGCCGCCGCCTCGCTGACGTACGACAGGTTCGGGATGAGACTATTTTTGCATGAATGTGAGCAACCAGCGAGAAAGAAAGACAGCAGAAAAGGACTGACCAAGCTCTGCCGAAGCAGCAAGGAAACAAATTTCTGTGTATCCATTTGTTCCATTTCGGATTGCCGGCAGCATACGGCTCCTCGTCCTTGGGCTTGAAAACGCCGACGATCTTGCCGTCTGGATTGCGCGCAAAGTAGCTGCCGGAGCTGCCCTGGGATATCATGCTCGGGTGAATCTCCTGGCGGATGGCAGTCCGAACACTCTCTACCACGGCATCAAACTCGGCCGTGGTCATGGCCAGGGGCGGCGGCTCGGCCATGGCCTCTGCCGTGATTGGGCGGATGCCCTCCGGAGGCTGGAAAACGGAGTGATGAATCTCCAGGCGCTCCTCCTCGCCGAGATGACTCTTCGACCTTCCGCGCTTGAAGCGGGAGGCGATCTCGTCTGCCCAGCGCTCGAGCCGGGCATTGATGGCCTTGAGATCGACGCCGGCATTGCTACCGACGCGGCGACGATATTTCGGCCGCGTCGAGTGAGGACGAGGGCTAGACAGGCCGGACCTATGGCGAGGCTGGGATATAGACGTGTAGCGAGGAACCGAGGAAGGTTGCAGCGACGAAAAGGACTCGGCAAGCGGGTGATCGTCGTCGGAATCGTCGCTAACACGGTCGGCCTGGGCGAGGCGCTCGTAGCCCGTGGTGGGAGGGCGATCGCGGGGCATGGCAGTCGAAGGGGGTCAGAGGTTGCACGATGATGAAGCCATCAGTCTCGGCGCGTCTGAAGGAGAAGAGTAGGACGCGGCGCATTCGAGGGAGAACGATGGGGACGGATGCGGTCGTGTCTCGGATCCGAAGGTGCTAAGCCGGCCGGAGCCGTGCTACAGCCGATAGTATCTTGACGGCGGCTGCACGCAGGCCTCTTCTCTCCTCCAAGGGCATGGAGAGAGAGAGGCGGAGAGGGAGGCAAAGGAGATGAGGTAGGAGGGAGGAAAAGAGCTGAGATGATGATGATGATGATGATGACGATGATGATACTGGTGGTGATGATGACAGCTTCTGCCTGAGGCTAGTAGCAGCAGCTCGGGTGCAGTAGTTACGTAAGCATATGTCGTCCTGAGGATCCCTGCAGCCCGGTCTACAGGGCCCGCGCCCTCCCTGGTCATGTGACCTCGTGTATATACTACGTACAACAGATACCTAGAATAGTTAATTAACTAAGAACCTAATACCTTACTTTTAGCTTCCCTACGTATAAGAACGCAAGGAGAAGCTACAAGGCCTAGGTTCCTAAGATATTTAAAAGCCTTAAAAATACGTATTTTTATTAGGTTACCCCTAGCTTCTTTTTATAATACCTAATATATTTATTTACGAAAAGGATTACGCCGACCTATTATTGCCTAATAGCGAAGGTAATAACGATAATAACCCTAGTCCTTCTACCTATAAGGGTAAGAAGCCTATAGGATAAAAGCCCTATTAAGGAAAAAAGCCTATAATTAATTAGCTCTACTAGTAGACGGAATAGAAGATAAATATAATCCTCCGCGAATAAGATAAACGACTTAAAAAGATTTCTTAAGACTAAAAAGAAGGCTTCTATAATTAGGAGGAATACCTTAAAAATTTTATTAAAGACTAGAAAGAGTATTTTAATAACCTAATAAATAATTTTTTCCTCTAATAATCCTAGTCGATATAGAAGTTTATAAAAGGCTATAAAAAGGATAAGCCTAAGAAGAATAAGCCTTTATCCCTAAAACTATTTTAAGACTCTACCCCCGCCTTTTTTAATTATTTACTTACTACTTCTAACCCTATACCCTATAGCCCTTTCCCTACGTTTACCGATTAATCTACTAATAATAATCTATTTTATCGTATTTAGGCTATTCTCGATAGAATACCCCCGCGTATTAAATATTAATATCTCTTTTAAGAATACCTATAATTACCCCCTACTCCTACCCCTACCCTTACCCCTACCTTTATTTTTTCCTTAGCCCCTATTATAATTACCCTGGCTTAGCCTATCGATAATACTCTACTTATTCGTTATTATATAAAGGAATCGCTTATCTAGAATACTAAGGACCTAGAATATTATCACGCGCTAACCACCTTAGCAACTGCCGACCCCGTACGCAGACTTCGGAGAAACCTACCCCGAGTCCTTATTATATAATCTAGACCTCGCCACCCGCGTATAAAGGTAGTAGGATTCCCTCTTTTATTTCCTCTTTTTCTTCTTCTCTTCTTTAGCTTAGAATCTTCGTATAGAGTACCTTAATATATTTACTTATTATTTAGCTATTATATTATTCTAAGCTTATTTTCCTCGTTAATAAGCGTTTAATAAATACGTATTCCCTTTTACGTTTTATAAAGATAGAAAATACCGTATAAGACTAAGAATTAAACCCTATAATCGATAAAGAAGTCTATTACTCTACTAGACTTACTTCGAAGACTCCTAGGTAGGAATCCTCGGTAGAAGAATTAGATTAAAACCCCTTGCCCGCCTTAGAAGGAATAGAGCGACTAAACCTAGCCTAGATCCTTTTACCCTCGACCGAAGACCCTAACTAAGATCTTTTAGAAATAGCCTCCTTTTTATTAGCCTAGCCGGACGTTTAGGTATTATTTACGGAAATAATAGCCCTTAAGGTAAAGAAAGCCTAGCGAGATTACATAATTATTAACCCCGAACGTTTTTAAAAGGCGGTTTTTACCGCTTTTAGGGGGTTTTCCGCCTTAGTCTTTATAACTATAGGTAAGGTAGCCTAGAAGGATTTCGCTATAATTAAAAACCCTAATCCCGACTATTCTAATAAGGCTAAATCCTATTATAAGGATATTAGGACCTTCTTAGGAAAGAGAGGCGAGTTTAATACCTTTCTCGTTAAACTTAAAGATAAGATACGGACTAACCGTATAATATTCTACGATAAATAGGATAGGATATTATTCTTATTTTAGAGCCTTAATAAGAGAGTATAGAAGACTCTAGAAACCCGCTATAAATCTAAGGAATATCCCTACTCCTACCTAGCGGAAATAATATAGAGCTTAGAATTAGCCTTTAAGAACCTAAATAAGTTTTAAGAATCGATTAACTATTTTTAAGGGCTCTATTACTCTTTTATAGGTAAGTAGGATATCTTTTAATTTATTATAGAGTTCGATAATATTATAGTAAAAGCTTATACTCTAATAGACTAGTTAAAATATATCCTCCTAAAGTACTTACCGACTAACCTTAACCCCGGGCTTTTACGGTTATCTAAGGATATTCGGGTTTCCTACGAGGAATACTATAAAGCTATTAAAAACGTAGTTTTCTATTATTAGTAGTACTCTCGACCTACCGCCCGTATACCCTATAATAATCCCTCGGCTACCGATAAGAAGGAAAAGTACCTTATCGATTTAAAGAAAAAAGGCTAGGCCTTTACTAAGGCTAAAAAGAAAGTTTACTAGGATAATAATACCTATTTTATATATAATAAGAAGGGCTATTAGGCTAGAGACTACCCTAACTAACTAAAAGTTACGGGTCTTTAGCGATTAGGTATACCGTTTATAAGTAAGAAGGAGGACTCCGATAATAAGGAGTCGGGAAAAGACTAAGGCTATTAAAAGTCTTTATAATAGTCTTAAAAGTATTATCTAAAAAGGAAAGTTTAAGGAAATCCTTTACTATTAATAGTATAATTTAGATTAATAGTATTAGTCTCCGAGCTTTTACTCTTTATAATACTAGAGTAAATACCCGCTTTTTCGTATCCCGCCGATTTACTAAGAAGGCTATAAAAAGCCTTAGCGCTAAACTCGTTTCTACCCGCCTAATCCCTCTTATTAACTTCTAAGGCTACGAAGCCGGTATTATATATTAGTACCTTATAATAACCCTTATAATTAACGGTTACTCGTTTCCTTAGGAGACGTTCTAGGTTACCGACTATAACTAGGATATTTTTATCAGACTTTACTAAATAGCCGAGAAATACCTCCTTCTTAATTATTTTACCCGTAAGCTTATATAGCCTAATAACCTACTAGCCCTCGCTAAATACTCCCCGTTTATTATCTTATAGGGCTTACCCCGAGGGAGCCGATAAATTAACCCGATTATATAAGCTAATACTAAACGCTAGAATAAGCTCTTAAGAGAAGATAAATACTAATATTAGATTCTATAGTATTCCTAGACGAACCTTAATATTACCTTCCCGATTAGCCCTCCGAAGAAAAAAACTACTATACCCTAACCTAATATAATTAACCCCGATAATACTATACTAGAAGACTCTCTCCTTTAGGCTAAAATAATTATAACCCTATAAGCCGACCCCTATAGGAAACTTTAGGAGGAATTAAAAGCCCTAATACCGATTACCCTAATCCCTTTCGAAGATAACGATAATAGCCCCGACCCTATAATAGCGGGAATCGCCCGCTTTAGCCTAGAAAATATTACTTATAACGGTTAGAAGATTCCCTTCCTAGTAGGTAAAAACCCGGAGTATATTACCTTAGTATATAGTATAATTCCCCTAGCTCTTTCGTACCTCGAAGGTTTCTTTAGTAAGAAAGAAGCGTATACCCTAGTAGATTATCGGACTAGTTATAACGTTAAGCTCGAGCTTAATAAGCCTTTTAATCCGGCTAGCCCTCCCGCGTATAGAACGCTAGTTAAATACCTACTATTAGAAAAGGAGACTATTAATTACTTAAAAAAGATCGGATTTATTAAGCCTAATACTAGCCTTTATACTACCCCTATTCTTTTTACGCTAAAGCCCTACTCGATAGCTTACTATTTTTATATCGACTATTATTAGATAAATAATTACCTTAAGGGCTAGGTTTTACCTATACCTTCTTTAGAGGGTACCGCCTTCTAGTACTATTTTACCTAATACTTTTCTAAGATAAATATTATTTAGGCTTTTTATCGACTCCGCCTTAACCCTAATTCTAAGTATTTAATAGCCTTTTATATAAGATTTAGTATATACTACTAGAAAGTCCTCCCTTTTAGTTTAAAGGTTAGGCTTACTTAATTCTAGAATTTTATTAACGTATAGCTTTATAACCTATTAGACTATTATACTAGTACCTACGTAGATAATATACTAATCTACTCGGACGATAATAAAGAAGAGGTTTATTAGTAAAAAACCCGCGAGGTTATCTAACGCTTATATTAAGCGAATCTTTAGGGAAATATTAAGAAGTCCTAGTTTAATATTACTAAAGTTAACTATTTTAGTATTATACTAGAAGTAGGTATTAGGCTTAGTATTAACCCCCGTAAGATATAAGCAATCTCCGACTAGAAATTTAAGGACCTTTATAATTATAAGGCTATATACTCCTTTTTTAGCCTTTATAACTTTATTCGGGTCTTCTACTACTATACTAGTAATACTATAGAACCTCTAAACTATTTACTAAAGAAGGACTCGGAGTTTTCTCTCGGACCCGATTAATACGAGGCTTTTACCTAGCTAAAAAGGCTTATTATAAAAGCTCTTATCCTTACTTTCTTCCGACCTAAGCTCCTAACCTATCTTAAGACTAATACCTCCTATAATACTATTACCGGAGTTCTTTAGTAGTAGTAGCCCGATAATAAGACTTAAAAACCTATAGGCTTCTTTTTTAAGATTATAGCCCTTACTAAATAAGCCTATCCGATCTAAGACTACGAATTCCTTATAGTTATCTAGAGCTTCGAATACTTTTACCCCGAACTCCTAGGGTAGAAATTTAACGTTATTACCGATTATAAGGCTTTTATTTACTTCGTAACTAAAAGGCTCTTATTTATTTAATAGGTACGCTAGTCCGACTTTTTAGCTTAATTTAATATACGCTTCCTCTACTACCCCGGCTATTTAAATATAATCGCCGACGCTTTATTATAGAAGACTATAGAGCTCCCGATAGTTAAGGCTAAAGAGAAAGAGGAGTATATAATTAGTATAATCCCGCTAGAAAAACTCGGATTCGGCCTACCTACGACCTTTAACCCTACCCCGACCCCTACTATTATTATTTCCGTTTTTATCCGAGTAGAGACCGAGCTTTTAGGTACTAACCTAGTTAACCTAATCCGATGAGAAAATATAATATAGAACCTCGGCTAACGAGGAAGTTAATTAATCGTATTAGAGAAATCGACTAATAGTATTTTTCTATAGATTACCCTTATTTATACCGCCTACGAGCTTATAATCTTCGTATATAGCGGCTAGAATAAAACGCTTAAGCTCTTATAATAGGATTATTATTAGCCGAATATAAAGTAAAACGTTTATTATTATATTTATAACTATTATAACTATTAAAGGAATAAGATCCCCCGTAATAAGACCCCCGGGCTCCTTTACCTACTATTAATCCTAACCTTTATTTAGGAGTATATAGCTTATAATAGGAAGATAATACTATAAGATTACTATAGGTATAACTACGTTTAGACCTTTATCTATAAGCTTAGTAGGATTATCGTTATACTACCTAGTAAGAAAAATAATACCGCTAAAATCCTCGTAGCCTACTACTTCCGCTTATTATACCGCTTTTTTAGGATACCTCTTATTTAGATTATAGATAACGCTAGCCCTTTTATATTAGCGTTCCTTATTAAGATTAATCGTTTAACCGGAATAAAGTATTAGTATAATAGTATACTATACCCGTAAATATAAGGAAGCATCGAAGTAATTAATTAATACTTAGATTAACGGCTATAGTTTTACGTTAGGAAGTATTAGGACGACTAGAGCAATTACCTACTAACCCTCGACTTCGCGTATAATTCATCCTAGTACGCCTCGATCGATATAGCCCCGTTAACTATAGTACTCGGTAAGAATATACGGAACCCGCTCGTAATTAATATCCCCGTAGACCTAGAAAACCGCTTTATACCCGTAATTATTATACGGGATCTAGTAATAAAAGCCTAAAAAGTATAGTAGTAGGCTTAATAAGTATTAGTAATAGCCTAGGATTAGTAGAAAAAATAGGCTAATAAAAGACGATAGCCCGCGGATTTTACGATCGGCAATTAAGTCTTCCTTAGTAGAAAAGGGTTTAGTATAATCGCTCCGACGACCCGGCTTAACGTATAATAGTTAGGCCCTTTTACGATTACTATAGAAAAGGGGTATAACTACGTTTTAGACCTACTAATCTTATATAAGATAATAAACCTCTTTTATACTAATCGGCTATAAAAAATAGCTACCGACCTATTACCCGACTAAATTTAACCGCTACCCGCTCCTAATAATATCGATAGTACGCCCGAATAGGAGGTTAATTAGATCCTACGGAGTAGAGTTACCGGCCGGCGGTAATAACTCGAATATTAGGTTACCTAGTAAGGCTATAACCCCGATAATACGTAGTACCCCGTAAGAAACTTCCAATACGCGCCTATAGCGCTTAAATAGTACTATAACCGATAGCTAGATACCCCTAGACCCCCTATTAATTTATAACGATAGATTAAGGCCGCCGTAGTAGACGAAAATTATAACGATAATAATCGCGATAATATTACGGCCTCCGTAGGAAAAGCGGCGCGTACCCGTAGGCACTAACCTTAATACGTATATTAAGGCCTTAGTAAAAAACCTACTACCGATAACGATAATACGAATCCTATTTACTATACTAAGGAAAAAGATAACTAGATAGCTATTATCCTTACTACCCTATAGGAGGAAATAGAAACGCCTAATAAATAGGAATATAATACTATCTACCTTATAATAGTAAATAGTTATAATATACTTTCTAGGCTTTTAAAAGAGGGCCTTAGATAATTATATAGGGTTTTTAAAGCTTATTATTATAAATATACTTTAATAACCTTTTTCGACTATAAATATATAATATTATACGTTAATAGGAGCCTAGCCTTTAAACTTAGTATTATATACTTATTAATAGTAATAAAAATACGCGGTATTAGGGGTAATTAAAGCCCCCGAGTTAATTATAATATTATACTAGATATTTAATAGTAAATAAATATAGGTTAAAGTATAATAATTATAATTTCTTATAGAATAGTACCTAATAGTATATTCCCTAATAAGTTAATACTCGGCTATAGTATTTTCTATACTCTTTAAATCGCCTATAAAGCTAATAGCTATATACGTTTTTATAATCTACCCGAAAAACTATTACTTTACCTAGAAAATACCTTAATATATTTTTTATCCGTTTATACTATAATAACTATTACTTTATCGATACTAATAACTATTAAATTCTATATAAGTATACTAGCCTAGGCTATAAAGTTTATAAACGAATACGTATAATATTTCCCTCCGCTATTCGATATTAAGCTCTAGTATAATAATAAGCTCGTAAAAACGGTTTATAATATAAATATAGGAGATAGCCCGCTAGTTAAGCTCCTACCTTATTATTATAGCCCTACTTAGACTATAGCTATCGTAGACTTTATTAAGAAGTATAGCGGTAGTATTATCTAAAAGAGTAAAAGCCTATAGTTATTATTATTAATATTAACCCCTAAGAAAACTCCCTCTAGCCTTTAGTATAACGATAAAGGATAGGTTATTTAGTATATTTACGTTAACTATCGTAAGCTTAATAATTATACGAAGAAATACGTTTACCCGCTTTTTAATATAATAAATAAGATTTAGCGTATTACTAGCTATAAATACTATACCTTATTAGACCTAAAGGACGGATTCTAGTATATTAAGCTTAGCTTTATTACCCGTAAGAGAGCCGCCTTTATAATACTATCTAGTCTTTACGAATAGACTATAATACTTTTTAGCCTTTATAATACCCCTATGATTTTCTAAGCTTTTATAAAAAAGGTCCTCGAGCTATTCTACGAATTTATATTTAGCCTACTAGATAATATATATATTTAGGCTAGTATGCCTAAAGAGCTTTATACCTATCTTTTTCGCGTTTTTACCTACTTCGAAGAATACGGCCTTCTTCTAAATACGCCTAAGTTTAAAGTCTTCGTCCGCTATAGTATTTTATTAGGATTCCTTATTAATAACGATAGTATTTATACTAACCCTTCTAAGTTTATTATTATTAGGGATCGTTTTATACTATTAATTATAATAGAGATCCGCGCCTTCGTATATACTATAGGCTACCTTCGTTACCTAATCTATAATTATACTAAGCTTTTTCTCCCGCTAAACGAGCTTACGATTAATCCTAAGAAGTAGAAGGTTACTCTTTCTACTAAAGTATAGGAGTTATAAAGGAAGATTAGGGATATTATTATTATAACTCCTATTATTATACTCTATAATTAGCGATTACCCTATATTCTTAAAGCGGATTCCTTATAGAAGTATATAAGTACTAGTCTTTTTTAACTATACTTATATAGTATAATTACTAAATCTTTCCTCTACCCTATTACCTATTTTTCGAAGAAGCTTATACTAACGTAATAATACTATTCTACTTAAGAATACGAGCTTTTAGCTATCCTCCTTACTTTATAATACTAATACTATTAGGTCGAGGGTAATAATATTATTATTATTATAAATTATAAGTCTCTAAAGACGATATATACTAAGGCTAAATAGCCTGCGTATATAATCCGGTATTAAGGGGCTAGGCATAGGGTAGGAGCTCTAATAACTAGACTTAAACGAATTAATCTAAGGTACTAAGCCTAGAGCTAGGCCGACCTATCTAGCTATATATCCTTCTACTTTATAATAGTCTCCGTTCCCCTAAGAGCAGCGGTTAGCCTATACCGTATTAGGTTAATCCCTAGAACCGTAGTTCTAACTATTACGGATATATAAGAGTATAATCCATACCGCGGGAGATAGGACCTAGTCTAGGCTCCGTACTAAGGCAAGTTTAGGTCCTAAGACTAGAATATAACTAAGGTCGAAGACTCTTATATAAGGTCCTCCTTATATACGTAATTACCTATAACCCTACCCGGTAGGTATATAAAAGGGCAGGGAAAAAAAAACTTAAACGGAGAAAAAATATAATTAGGGATAAGAAAAAAGAAAAAGAAGGAAAGAAAGAACGATACCGCTTTAATACGAAGAAAGTAATAGCGATAATAGCTATAGTAATACTAGTAATAGCCCGGATATCGTTTCCCCGGGAGCGGCGCCTATAGTATCGGTAGGGGTAGAGCTTCCCTAGGGAGGGGAGACCCCTTAGTATACTTAGGGCTAGATTAAGATATTATAAGAGTAATAATTCTCCTCCGTACTCTAATATACGGAGAACGTACCCTAATAGGCGGCTATAAGCCCTATAATTAAGGACGACTATATTATATAATCCTTCCCTTCCCGATACCTTTATACGCTTATACGTATATTCTCCTACGGCCTCCGTATATTCTAATAAATATGTATTATAATACTACGCCTCGAAGATTACTACTTATAGTAATCCTACTTAGTCTATTAATTTATCCCTAATATATAAGGAAAATAAACGAGAAGAAAAAACAAAGGGAAGGAAAAAGCGTATAGGAAGGAAATTATCCCGATTAGCTTATTTACTAATTATAGAGAGATTATCGTATAGTAGGGCCCTACTATGCCTTAAAGATATCGATCGCCCCTTATAAAATAGCGGTAGTATTAACCTACTAATCGTTATTAGCTCCCTAACCTTTCTATTAGACTAAATACTACCGGCGAGGCTCTCCCCTTCCGACTCGTTAATCCCTAATACATATAATATAATTAATCTTATAGTATACGTTTTTCTTATTTACGGCTTCCGGTAGATCTTATATAGCCTCTATAGCCCTAGGCTCCTCGTTTTCGAAGTACCCTTTATAAACGAGTCGAAGGTATTTAATAGATATTACCGGGTAAATACGGGCGTACGCGGGTAAATCGAGTTTTATAGCTAAGGGGTTAATTATCCGTTTAATAATATATAAACCCTTATACTATTATAACTATTTTTTAGAGGGTTATTTAGGCGTATAATATCCCTTATAAAGCCTAAGGTAGACCTTTTACCTAGGCTTTAGAAGAATTAGCCGGTATTTTATATCGTACTATTATTTAGCCCTTATTACTACTAGGTTTATTATAAAGTCCGCTTAGCGATAAATAGCCTCCTATAGGTATAGGATATTATTTACTAAGGTATTATTAGCGGACTCTATAGGCGTATATAGCGGATACCCGAATAAATAAGTATAAGCCGTTATTTTAATCCCTAAATTATACGCGGAATTTAGGTTTTATTATAAGGCGGGTATTAATAACTTCTAATCGATTATCGGCTCTTTAACGTACGATAAGCGGAAGGTAATCTTAATAGTCTAATTATAGTATTTAGATAGGCTATTAGCCTAAGGATAATACGCTATAGTTATAGTAATCTTAGTTCCGAATACCTCCTAGAGCTCGTACTATACGTCCGAATTAAACTTATAATCCTAATCGCTAATAATAATTAATAGTATACCCTAGTCGTAAAGAAAAAGCTATTTACCTAGCGTTTACCCCTAATTTATAATACTATACGTCGAATAGCCGGGAATTAGTAATATTCTTTTACTAGAGAGGTATATAACTATTAAGAGGAAGTTAAACGTATCGAAGCCTTTAATAGCCTAGGGAGAATCTACGGAGTCTATTAGAGGAAGGTTAATAATAAAGTCTATTATAATACTTTTTATAGGAACTCCGGGGGCTTTAATCGGTATATAAATCCCGATAGTAGGCTATTAGTCTATTTATCTAAGGTAGTAGGCTTTATAAGCGGTAATATATCTTTTTACCCGTTTTATAATATCCTAGATCGTATATACCTTAAGGTCCCTAAGTATACGGACTTCTCTAAAATAATTCCGCTAATTATACGCTATTATAATAATATTATTAGCCTCGTAGTATAGGATATATAAGCGCTTATACCCTATTAAGGTCTAATAGTATAGGAGATTATCCCTTAGGAAAAAGGGAATTCCTTACCTTTTAGCCTTAGCGATTTAGGGGGTATAAGAAAAAGCTATTATATTCTTATAGCTTTATAGTATTTCGATAATCTTAGAAAAGTAGGTATTTAATTAATAGCCTATAGTAAACGCCTCCTTAATAACGGGGTTTATAATAGCCTTAGAAACGATAAAAGTATAGTCGAGTATTTAGTATTTAGGGTCCTAACGTTCGAGAAGAGTATTAATCTTAGGCGTAGTTAATCGACTTAAGGTATTAGGGATAAAG
Source organism: Ophiocordyceps camponoti-leonardi (nom. inval.) (assembly GCA_003339455.1). Lineage (NCBI taxonomy): Eukaryota > Fungi > Ascomycota > Sordariomycetes > Hypocreales > Ophiocordycipitaceae > Ophiocordyceps > Ophiocordyceps camponoti-leonardi. The sequence continues at coordinate 19,108 of PDHP01000162.1, read as the reverse complement.
TTCTTTTCCCCGGGTAAATAGTAGATTTATAAATTATACTATAAGAGATAAATACTAATAATAATAAAACGGCGGTTAGCGTAGTTAGTACTAATAGTACTAAGGGTACGCTTCTTATAGATTTACTTTATCGTAGAATAATCTATTAGGACGACTAAAAGGAGCGTATTCGACTATATTATAACCCGTATCTTTTTAACTACCTAGACGAGATAGCCGACCTCGAGCTCGGAGGGTTTATAGGACTATTTAGTAGAAGTTAATTTATAGGAAAGAAAGTAAATAGGCTCTATAGATTTAACCGGAATAGGATTACCTAGCTATTATTTATTATTATAAAAATAGTAGAATATAATAGTAAAGCCCCTTTATAAAGAATTATTAAGTTAATAAAATAAGTAATACTTAGGATCTATATAATATAGTATACGGTAGGAGGCGATATCCGTTTAAATAGCGTAGAAGGCGTTAAGTTCCTATAGAGTCGGCTTAAATAATATAGAATAAGCGAAGGCTTTTCGTTTTTATAGCTCTCCTATAACTACCTTACTAATATTATATCTATAGCGTAGAAAAATAACCTTCCGGGCTTATAGGGGTACGATAACCTAGCTATAGTATAGAATTATAAATCTTAAAAAGCTAGTTATACTAATATAGCTCTTAAGATTTTATAGAGTTATAGGGAATTAAAGTAAAGTAAATACTATAATTCTTTTAGATAAAGAGCTTATACTAAGTCTATTAATACGATAACCGAGTAATTATACGGAAGGGTAGCCTATCTACGACTTCTTCGGATTTATTATAATATTAAGACTATCGAAGAGGCCGAAGGCGGTAGTTAAGTATTTCCGATAATTTTCTATAGTCTACGAGAATATTATAATATTATCGATAAAGGTACGATAGAATAAGTAGTAATAGTATAACTTATAGTCTATATACCTCTAGGCGAATAACGGGCTATTATAGAAGCCTATAGGTACTATAGTAAATTTTTTAAGGCTATAATAACTCGTAATCGTAAAGTATTCCTAATATTCTTTATAGATTCGAAACTAATAAAAGAACTATAAGGTATTAATAATAGTAATAAAATAGCTACCTTAGATAGCGTATATAATATCCTCCTATAATAATAAAGGATAAGAGTCGGGAATTATAACCCTATTAATACTATATAGGTCTATAATAATACGGCCTTTCGGCTACCTATTAACTATTCTCTAAACGACGAAAACTAGGGAAGTAAAGGGGGTTAGCCCTTTAACCTACTCTAGTTAGCCCTAATAGTATAAACGATTATATATTTTATCGATTAGATTATAATTTTTAATACCTTATAGGTAGGGCTATTATATAACCTTTTATTTATACTAATCCGGAGTAAGAAATACTAAGAGTTCCTCTCCGGGTTTAAGATAAGCGTTTCTAGTATCCTCCTAAAGGCGGTAATAGCGTTCGATAATACGTAGAAAATCCTATATAATAAAGGGGTTTCTATTATATATATAGCTTTCGAGACTATTAAGGATCTCCGGTAGGTCTATAGGCTTCTATATAAGTAGGAGGCTATACGCGAGTTTTTTAGTTAGGACTTCCTCGATTAGCGCGAATTCTATAGGGGCGATTATAGGCTCCTAACCTTGCGTATAGGCGAAGACGGCGTTAGAAAGCAGTATTAGTAAGGGGTTAGAGTACGGCGTTAAAGGAGTCTTAACGATAAGGGATTTAGTAAACCTATTATTAGTAATACCTTTATTCTAAACGCTAAGAAGTATTAGATTAACTTCGACTCCTAATATAATATTATTCCTAGTCGAAAGCATAGGGCCTAATTATATATTATAGAGAAGGGCGAGTCCTACTAAGATCGATTCGATAACGAGGAAGCCCGAATCCCTCTATTCCTCTAGGTAACCTAATCTAACCTTCCGATTAAGAATAAGCGGCTTATCCGACTAATTATAAGTAGTAACTACCTATAGAGTCTTTAAATCGATAATAGCGTATAGAATACTAGGTAGAATACTATAGAAAGAGAATAACCTTCTAGATAGGATTTCTTTCTATTTAACTAGGATTATAATCGTACTATTTACTAGGATTATTACCTTCCCTTAGTATTATACCTTCCTTATAACGTTAACCTAAGGCTTATTTATAGAGAATAGGATTTTAAAATTAGCTAAGGTACTAAGACGAATCGTTATAATCCTATAATCGATATTCCCTTAATAAGGCTAGAGGAAGGCGTTACCTAGTAAAGCTCTAGCGCTAAGGTTATCGATAACTTATCCTAAGGCGGTAAACCTAGAAAATCCTATAGGCGATTTATCCGATTTAAACCCGCGTAATAGGAAGGAGAAGGTAGCCTAAGTCGTATAAATAAAAGGCTCTCCTAAGATTCCTCTAATTAGTATAGGCTTTTTTTCCTTAACCTTATACTTAAAGTTCTAAATAAATTTATAATCGATAAGCGGATTCCTATAACCTATATTAGGATAAACTTCGAAGCTAGGTTTATTAGGTATAGCCTATACCTTAATACGGAGGTATAAGTAGGAATTAATTCCTTATATATTAGTCCTAGCCTCTACTAGCTTAAGGATATAAATTACTATAGAATTAGTAGTCTTTAGGGCTTTTACCTTAGCCTACCTTCGATAAACGAGCTAGCTTACCTTAGTTAAGTTCTATAGGTACTTATATAGGCCGTTTCCCGAAGGAAACTCGCGGTAATAGTAGGAGTACTTATAGGCCTTAGGTCCTCGTTTAGTCTCCTAATAGATTCTCTTCGGGCTAATATAATCCTTTATAATAATATACTTATCTAGGGCGGTAGTAATAGGAAATCGTCGGCTATATTTACCATATTAGTAGGCTCCTTAAGGGTTACTTTCTTAAGCCTTAATAAGGAAAGTATATCCTACGTTTTCTTCGGGGATATCCTCCTCGGATAAAGTAAATAAAGCGGATAACTCGTCTTTACTATTATTAGCGCTAGATTTATCGACTTAGTACTTATTCTCGAAGTATACCTTCTTCTCTTTTTTCTCTTTAATACGGTCGATACGGCTATAGCGATAGGAATTATTACTATAGCGCTAGGAATTATCGCGGTTATATACGTCTTAATTCCTATAGTTATAATACCCTCCTCGATCGTTATTATAATAATATCCTTAGTTATTATTATAGCGATATCCTTAATCGTAATTATATTTTTTTTTCGCGCTTCTCCCCCCCTAAAAAGGGTTATTAATCCTTACGATTACTATTAGATTTACGGTTATCCTATAGGGATTTAGTAATAAGTATTTTATCGAACTTAAAATACTATTTAAAGTACTTATTAATATATTCTTTATAGGACTTAATATCTCGGATCTAGTAGATTAGGATTATACGACTCTTCGGAGGCTTAAGTTCCTTTATAATCTTAATAATAATAAAAGGGAAAATAATCTCGAGAATCGCCTTATTAGTTATAATATAAAGCTACTAGGCGAGAGAAACCTTATACTATAGCTAGTAAATTAAAAATATTATCTTATTAACCTATATATCGATAGTATATTTTACGCTATAAAGTTCTTATTAAACCTATATAATTAGGCGGTAGAATCGCTTTTAAAAACGCCTTATAAAGTAATATAAGGTACTAAAGGTAAGCTTTTAGTATTACTCGAAGTTTAGCTTAGCTATATACTATATAAGAGTAGTACCCGTAAGAAATAAAAGGTAAAACGGGTAAAAAGTATAAGCGTTATTTAACTTATAAATATAAAGGTATTTATAGAAGAGGTTAATATTTATAAAGGTAACCTTTTTATCCTTATTAATAATAATACCTATACTATTTAAATCTAAAAAGTCCAGATAAAAGGTACTAATATTATCTTTTTTAAGCCTTTTACTAATAGCTTTTTCGGAGGCCTTATTAATAGTTAAGTTAACTAAAAAGTCTTATCGATAATATCTAGGCTTTATAAAGTCTAACTTAGATTCGGAGTTAGAGTTATTAAAAGATATAGACTACTAATAGCGTTTACCCTAAAGTATTTATTAGAAGATAATAGCTTTTATAGTAAAACGAGTAGGTCCTTTATCGATAATAATATATTTCTTAATAAAGGGTTATACTAAAGGGCGCTAGGATAGGGTCTAAGAAGGTTCGTAATCTATAGGAAGGATTTCCTCGGAATCGCTCTAATCGTATAGAATTATAATTATACTTAAGATATTATCCGGTTTATAGACTTCTATATACGAATACTTAATTATTCGAGATCGAATTATAGGTATTATATTTAAATAATCCTTCCTCGTAGTTTTAATACGGAGTATATTAGTATAGGAGCTAGGATATATAACCTTAAGCTAGTAAATATTATAATAGTAGGAGTCTATCCGGATTAAATCGTATATTATAAAAATATTTAGGATTTTTATAATAGGTTAGTTATTAAGTATTTTACGGAATCGTAAGTATTAGTAAATAATAAGGCGAAATTTAGGGTTATTCTAGAAGTATTCGTACGTATACTCGAATTCTATAGTATTAATATCGTTAAAAGTAAATCCGGACTTCTAATAAGAATCTAATACTTTTCCTACGGGCTCCGGTAATATAATTCTAACTAGGGCTCCTTCGTTTTTAGGGTTATCTTTTACCCTTTCTATAGCGTATAAGCTAGGCTCCCCTATACGAGTACTAGGCTTACCTATACGAAAGCTAGCATAAGAAGTAGGTTCCCCTTTATCCTATACGGGTCCCTTCCCCTTTCCTACGGGGGTAAAGGTATCCTTAGCTATAATATATCTTATTTTAGTAAGGCTTATTATCTTACCGAGTCTCCTTAATTAGTCTATTATACCTATAGAACCTAAGATATTATCTAGGTTCTTCGTAATTTAGATAGGCGGGGAATATAATAAATAGTCTATAGAGTTATAAAAGTTCTATGGGTCTTAAAAGGATACGATACTACCGCTAAAGGGGGTTATATAATTTATCGTATATAGCTTTATAAGGACTAGCTTATAGGCCTATCCGATTATAAGGATTAGCGTAAGACTTATTTAATTATAAGGATTAGCGAGAAGCCTATTTAATTATCCGATTAAAATAATCGTAAAGTTATTACTATAAGCGAAGTAGAATTACTATTATATAGTATACTTAGGGCTAGATTAAGATATTATAAGAGTAATAATTCTCCTCCGTATTCTAATATACGGAGAACGTGCCCTAATAGGCGGCTATAAGCCCTATAACTAAGGGCGACTATATTATATAATCCTTCCCTTCCTAATACCTCTATACGCTTATACGTACATTCTCCTACGGCCTCCGTATATTCTAACGAATATATATTACCCCTACTACGCCTAAGAGGGTTAAGCTAGCTAAGGCTATAATAATAGTAGAGGGTAGGGGTAAGGGTAGTAAAGGCCCGGGTATTAATCCGTTAGGAATAGCGCCTACTAAGTTAAGGGGGGTCGTTCCTTCTCTAGAAGGGGTAGGCCTAACTACGCTTATACGGGCTAAGCCGGCTATAAAAATAACGGAGGAAGCTATAATAAGGCTAGCGGTAGCGGTAGCGATTAGGGCGGAAGAAAACGCTATAATACTATATACGTTTAATTAGATAAAGGTAGCGTATACCCGTATAATAAAGGCTATTAGGATAAATAGTTATCCCCTTTATAAAGCCGAAGTAAGTTATTAAAAAGGGATTAAAAAGTCGGGGACTATAGGCTAATAAACGTAATAGTAATAATATTTAGCTAAGTTAGAAAGGCTATAGGCTACCTCCTACTATTATACGGCCCCTATTACTTATAATAGCTTTACCCCTTATAATAGTGATAATAATAACGATAAAGAGGACGATTATAGTAGCGAAGATAGTAATAACGATTTGTAAGTACAAAAGGTCGGACTGTACTCTCGATCGTTTTCGATAATGGATTATTAATTGCTTCGTAGGAAGTTGGACAATGGAACAAAGGGATTGTCGGCAGGAAAGCGCGGAGAAAATAGGTTCGTATAGTATAACAATTAATTATGTCGGATAATAATAGTAGTAGTAATTAGATAAAGAAGAGGAAAGGTAATTGAATTTGAGTATCTATAGTATACTTAGGGCTAGATTAAGATATTATAAGAGTAATAATTCTCCTCCGTACTCTATATACGGAGAGCGTACCCTAATAGGCGGCTATAAGCCCTATAACTAAGGGCGACTATATTATATAATCCTTCCCTTCCCGATACCTCTATACGCTTATATACATATTCTCCTACGGCCTCCGTATATTCTAACGAATATATATTATAGTACCGCGCCTCGAAGATTACTACCCGTAGTAATCCCACTCAGTCTATTAATTTACCCTAATATATAAGGAAAATAAACGAGAAGAGAAATAAAGGGAAAGAAAGAATATACGGGAAGGAGATTATCCTAATTACCTTACTCGCTAATTATAGAGAGATTATCGTACGGTAGGGACCTACCGCGCCTTAAAGGCGTCGATCGCCCCCTACGAAATAGCGGTAGTATTAACCTATTAATCGTTATCGGCTCCCTAACCTTTCTATCGGACTAAATACTATTAGCGAGGCTCTCCCCTTCCGACTCGTCGGTCCCTAATATATACGATATAATTAATCTCGTAGTATACGTCTCTCTTGCCTATAGCTTCCGGTAGATCTTATACGGCCTCTATAGCCCTAGGCTCCTCGTTTTCGAAGTAGCCCTCGTAAGCGGGTTAAAGGTATTCAATAGATATTACCGGGTAAATACGGGCGTACGCGGGTAAATCGAGTTCTATAACTAAGGGGTTAATTATCCATTTAATAATATACGGACCCTTATACTACCGCGATTATTTCTTAGAGGGTTATCCGGGCGTATAATATCCCTTATAAAGCCTAAGGTAAACCTTCTACCTAGGCTTTAGAAGAATTAGCTAGTATTTTACGTCGTATTACCGTTTAGCCCTTATCGCCGCTAGGTTTATTATAAAGTCCGCTTAGCGGCGAATAGCCTCCCGTAGGTATAGGATATCGTCTACCGAAGCGTTATCGGCGGACTCCGTAGGCGTATATAATAAATACCCGAATAAATAAGTATAAGCTATTATCTTAATCCCTAAATTATACGTAGAATTTAGGTTCTATTATAAGGCGGGTACTAGTAACTTCTAATCGATTATCGGCTTTTTAACGTATAATAAACGGAGGGTAGTCTTAATAGTCTAATTACGGTATTCGGATAGGCTATTAGCCTACGGATAATACGCTATAGTTATAGTAATCTTAGTTCCGAATACCTTCTAGAGCTCGTACTATACGTCCGAATTAAACTTATAATCCTAGTTATTAATAATAACTAATAGTATACCCTAATTATAAAGAAGAAGCTACCTACCTAGTATTTACCCCTAATTTATAACGCTATACGTTGAATAGCCGGGAATTAGTAATATTCTCTTACTAGAGAGGTATATAACCGTTAAGAGGAAGTTAAACGTATCGAAGCCTTTAATAGCCTAGGGAGAATCTATAGAGTCTATCGAAGGAAGGTTAATAATAAAATCTATCGTAATACTTTTTATAGGAACTCCGGGGGCTTTAATCGGTATATAGATCCCGGCGGTAGGCTATTAGTCTATTTATCTAAGGTAGTAGGCTTTATAGGCGGTAATATATCTTTTTACCCGTTTCGTAATATCCCGGATCGTATATACCTTAAGGTCCCTAAGCGTACGGACTTCTCTAAAATAATTCCGCTAATCGTACGCTACTATAATAATATTATTAGCCTTATAGTATAGGATATATAAGCGCTCGTACCCTATTAAGGTCCGATAGTATAGGAGACTATCCCTTAGGAAAAAGGGAATTCCTTGCCTTTTAGCCTTAGCGATTTAGGGGGTATAAGAAGAAACTACTATATCCTTATAACTCTATAGTATCTCGATAATCTTAGAAAAGTAGGTATCCGATTAATAGCCTATAGTAAACGCCTCCTTAACGACGGGGTTTATAATAGCCTTAGAAACGATAAAGGTATAGTCGAGTATTTAGTATTCCGGGTCCCGATATTCGAGAAGAGTATTAGTCTTAGGCATAGTTAGTCGACTTAAGGCGTTAGGGATAAAGTTCTTTTCCCCGGGTAGGTAATAGATCTATAAATTATACTATAAGAGATAGATACTAGTAACGATAAGACGGCGGTTAGTATAGTCGGTACTAGCGGTACTAAGGGTATACTTCTCGTAGATTTGCTTTATTATAGAATAATCTATTAGGATAATTAAAGGGAGCGTATTCGATTATACTATAACCTATATCTTTTTAACTACCTAGACGAGATAGCCGACTTCGAGCTTAGAGGGTCTATAAGACTATTTAGCAGAAGTTAATTTACGGGAAAGAAAGTAAATAGGCTTTATAGATTTAACCGGAATAGGATTACCTAGCTACTACTTATTATCGCGGAGATAGTAGAACGTAGCCGTAAAGCCTCGCTATAAAGAGCTATTAAGTTAATAGAATAAGCGATAATCTAGGTCTATATAGTAAAGTATATAGTAGGAAGTAATATCCGCTTAAATCGCGCGGAAGGCGTCGAATTCCTACGGAGTCGGCTTAAATAAAGCGGAATACGCGAAGGCTTTTCTTTTCTACGGCTTTCCTATAACTACCTTACCGATATTACGCCTATAGTATAAAAGAGCGACCTTCTAGGCCTATAAGGGTACGATAATCTAACCGTAATACGGAATTATTAACTATAAGAATCCTATTACGCCGATATAGCTTTCGAGATCTTATAGTATTATAGGGAACTAAAGTAAAGTAAATACTATAATCCTCTCTACTAAAAAGCTTATCCTAAGTCTATTAATACGATAACCGAGTAACTATATAGAAGGGTAACTAATCTACGATTTCTTCGGATTTATCGTAATATTAAGACTATCGAAAAGGCCGAAGGTAATAGCTAAGTATTTCCGATAATCTTCTACGGTCTACGAGAATATTACGATATTATCGATAAAGGCATAATAAAACGAGCGGTAATAGTATAACTTATAGTCTATATATCTCTAAACGAACGCTAGGCTATTATAGAAGCCTATAAGCGCTATAGTAAATTTCTCGAGGCTATAATAACTTATAATCGTAAAGTATTCCTAATATTCCTTATAGACCCTAAACTAATAAAAGAACTATAAGGCGTCGATAATAGTAATAAAACGACTACCTCGGATAGCGTATATAATATCCTCTTATAATAGTAAAGGATAAGAGTCGGGAATTATAACCTTATTAATACTACGTAAGTCTACGACTATATAGCCTTTCGGCTACCTATTAACTATTCTCTAGACGATAAAGACCGGGGAAGTAAAGGGGGTTAGCCCTTTAACCTACTCTAATCGCCCCTAATAGTATAGACGATTATATATTTTATCGATTAGGTTACGATCTTTAATACCCTATAGGTAAGGCCGTTATATAACCTTTTACCTATACTAATCCGGAACGAGTAGTACTAAGAGTTCCTCTCCGGGTTTAAGGTAAGTATTACCGGTATCCTCCTAAAAACGGTAATAGCGCTCGATAATACGTAAAAAACCCTATATAACTAAGGGGTCTCCATTATATATATAGCTCCTAAGACTACTAAGGACCTCCGGTAGGTCTATAGGCTTCTATACGAACGGGAGGCTATACGCAAGCTCTCTAGTCGGGACCTCTTCGACTAGCGCGAATTCTATAGGGGCGATTACGGGCTCCTAACCCTACGTATAGGCGAAGACGGCGTTAAAGAGCGGCGTTAGCAAGGGGTTAAAGCATAGTATTAGAAGAGTCTTAGCGACGAAGGATTCGGTAGGCCTACTATTAGTAATACCTTCGTTCTAAACGCTAAGAAGTATCGGGTCGACGTCGACTCCTAACGCGATACTATTCTCCGTCGAGAGTATAAGGCCCGATTATATATCGCGGAAAAGGGTAAATCCTGCCTAAATAGACTCGACGGTAAGGAAGCCCGAATCCCTTTATTCCTCTAGGTATCCTAACTTAACCTTCTAATCGAGAATAAGCGGCTTATCCGACTAATTATAAGCGGTAACTACCTATGGAGTCTTCGAATCGACGATAGCGTATAGAATACTAGGCAGAATACTATAGAAAGAAAAGGACCTTCCGGACGGAATTTCCTTCTATTTAGCTAGGATTATAATTATACTACCTACTAGGATTATTACCTTCGCTCGATACTATACCTTCCTTATAATATCGACCCGAGGTTTATCTATAGAGAATAGGATCTTAAAGTCGGCTAGGGTACTAAAACGAATCGTTATAGTCCTATAGTCGATATTCCCTTAATAAGGCTAGAGGAAGGTATTACCTAGTAAAGCTCCGGCGCTTAGGTTATCGATAATCTATCCTAAAGCGGTAAACCTAGAAAATCCTATAGGCGATTTATCCGATTTAAACCCGCGGGATAAGAAAAAAAAGATAGCCTAAGTCGTATAAATAAGAGGCTCTCTTAAGATTCCTCTAATCGGTATAGGCTTCTTTTCCTTAAACTTATACTCGAAGTTCTAAATAAATTTACGGTCGATAAGCGGATTCCTATAACTTATATTAGGGTAAACTTTAAAACTAGGTCTATTAAGCGTAGCCTATACCTTAATACGGAGGTACGAGTATAAATTAATTCCTCGGGTATTAGTTATTACCCCTACTAGCTTAGGGACGTAAATTACCTTAGAATCGATAGTCTTTAGGGCTTTTGCCTTAGCCTACTTTCGATAGACTAGCTAGCCTACCTTAGTTAAGCTCTATAAGTACTTATATAGGCTATTTCCTAAAGGGAACTCGTAATAATAGTAAAAGTACTCGTAAGCTTTAGGACCTCGCTTAGTCTCCTAATAGATTCTCTTTAGGCTAATATAATCCTTTACGGTAATATACTTATCTAGGGTAATAATAATAGGAAATCGTCGGCTATATTTACTATATTAGTAGGCTCCTTAAGGGTTACCTTCTCGGGCCTTAACGAGGAAAGCGTATCCCGTGTTTTCTTCGGGGGTATCCTCCTCGGATAAAGCGGATAAAGCGGATAACTCGTCCTTACCTTCGCTAGTACTAGATTCGTCGACTTAATACTTATTCTCGAAGTATACCTTCTTCTCTTTCTTTTCTTCGACGCGGTTAACATAGTTATAATAATAGGAATTATCGCTATAGCGCTAGGAATTATCGTAGTTACGTATATCTTAATTCCTATAGTTATAACGCCCTTTTTAATCGCTATTACGACGATATCCTTAGTTATTATTACGGCGATATCCTCGGTCGTAATTATATTTTTCTTCGTACTTCTCCCCCCCTAAAAAGGGTTATTAATCCCCGCGATTATTACTAGATTTACGGTTATCCTATAAGGATTTAGTAGTAAGTATTTTATCGAATTTAAAATACTACTCGAGGTACTTATTAATATATTCTTTATAGGACTCGATATCTTAAATCTAGTAGATTAGGACTATATAATTCTTCGGAGGCTCGAGTTCCTTCGCGATCTTAATAGCGATAAGAGGGAAAATAATCTTAAGAATCGCCTTATCGGTCGTAATATAAAGCTACCGGGCGAGAGAAACCTTACGCTATAGCTAGTAAGTTAAAAATATCGTCTTATTAACCTATATATCGATAGTATATTATATACCGTAAAGTTCTCGCTAAACCTATATAATTAAGCGGCGGAATCGCTTCTAAAAACGCCTCGTAAAGTAATATAAGGTACTAGAAGTAAGCTTTTAGCGCTACTCGAAGTTTAGCTCGGCTATATATTATATAAAAGTAGCGCCTATAAGAAATAAGAGGTAGAATAGGTAAAAAGTATAAGTATTATCTAATTCGTAAACGCGAAGGCGTTTATAGAAAAGGTTAATATCTATAAAAATAACCTTTTTATCCTTATTAATAATAATTCCTATACTATTAGGATTTAGAAAGTCCGGATAAAAGGTACTAATATTATCTCTTTTAAGCCTTTTACTAATAGCTTCTTCGGAGGCCTTATCGACGATTAGGTCTATTAAAAAGTCTCGTCGATAATATCCGGGCTCCGTAAAGTCTAACTTAAATTCGGAGTCGGAGTTATCGAAAGGTACGGACTACTAACGGCGTTTACCCTATAGTATTCGTCGGGAGATAATAGCTTTTATAGTAAAATAAGTAGGTCCTTTATTAATAGTAATATACTTCTTAATAAAAGGCTATACTAAAGGGCGCTAGGATAGGGTCCGAGAAGGTTCGTAATCTATAGGAAGGATTTCCTCGGAATCGCTCTAATCGTACGGAATTATAACTATACTTAAGATATTATCCGGCTTATAGACTTCTACGTACGAATACTTAATTATTCGAGATTAAATCGTAGGTACTATATTTAAATAATCCTTCCTCGTAGTTTTAATACGGAGTATATTAGTATAGGAGCCGGGATATATAACCTTAAGCCGGTAAATATTACGATAGTAGGAGTCTATCCGGATTAAATCGTATATTATAAAAATATTTAGGACCTTTACGATAGGTTAATTATTAAGTATTTTACGGAATTATAAATATTAGTAGATAATAAGGCGAAATTTAGGGTTATTCTAAAAGTATTTATACGTATACTCGAATTCTACGGCGTTAATATCGTTAAAGGTAAATCCGGATTTCCGACGAGAACCTAATACTTTTCCTACGGGCTCCGGTAATATAATTCTAACTAGGGCTCCTTCGTCTTTAGGGTCGTCTTCTACCCTCTCTATAGCGTACGAGCTAGGCTCCCCTATACGAGTATTAGGCTTACTTATACGAGAGCTAGCGCGGGAAGTAGATTCCCTTTTATCCTATACGAGTCCCTTCCCCTTTCCTACGGGGGCGGAAGCGTCCTTAGCTATAACGTATCTTATTTTAATAAGGCTTATTATCTTACCGAGTCTCCTTAATTAGTCTATTATACCTATAGAACCTAAGATATTATCTAGGTTCTCTATAATTTAGATAAGCGGGGAATATAATAAGTAGTCTATAGAGTCGTAAAAGTTCTACGGGTCTTAAGAGGATATAATACTACCGTTAAAGGGGGTCGTATAATTTATCGTATATAGCTTTATAAGGACTAGTTTATAGGCCTATCCGATTATAAGGACTAGCGTAAGACCTATTTAATTATAAGGACTAGCGAGAAGCCTATCTAATTATCCGATTAAAATAATCGTAAAGTTATCGCTATAAGCGAAGTAGAATTACTACTATATAGTATACTTAGGGCTAGATTAAGATATTATAAGAGTAATAATTCTCCTCCGTACTCTATGTACGGAGAGCGTACCCTAATAGGCGGCTATAAGCCCTATAACTAAGGGCGACTATATTATATAATCCTTCCCTTCCCGATGCCTCTGTGCGCTTGTACGCACATTCTCTTACGGCCTCCGCACATTCTGACGAATGTGCATTAGTCTATTAATATATAGGGAAAACCTCTTCTCTTTATACTTAATATCTCGGGAACCGTGATACTTGTCGACGTTATTCGAGGTGCTCCGTGAAGCCCGTGTACAGACGTTTTTGGAGACTATTTTTGTGCTTTAACAAGTATATTAGTTAATTTACAATGGCTCTTTGAGTGTTGTACGTTTTGGGGGATAGTTTGGATTCTTTACGACCGAGCGTAGAATTAGGATCCGAGTATAGAATAGGATCCGAGCGTTCGGCCGAGTAAGACGGGTATTTCCTAATCGGGAAATTAATACTTTAGATCGAATCGCTATTGGATTCGTCTATTGTTTATTCCTCGATTTATTGCCTAGGAAGAAAGGAGAAGAGAGGAGAAAAGAGGAGAAGAGAAGAGTTTTCCTTCCTCTTGTCTTTATATATATAATTATATTCTTAATTGTATTCTTCTTCTAGGTCGAGAATAACCCTATTTATAATTACGTAATATAATTATATAATAATTCCTTATTTATTATAGATAGTATATATATATTCTATATAGTAGTTATTTAGTATTTAATCCCGGTATTTATTTATTCTAGTATTATATTTAATAATATAATAAAACACTTATAGCCTCCCTTAAACAATATAGCCTAAGGGTATTTATTTACACGGTTTTATTTATTTAAATATAATAGTATTGTATTTAAAATAAAAATATAAAAACTCTTATTAAGTAAAGAGAAAAAAAAATTCTTTAAGTAGTAATAGTAAAAAAAAAAATTTTATATAAGAGGAAAATCCTAAAAAGCTTAAATAGGATAAAAAACCTCTTTATTTATAAGCTTAAGTAAGAGATAATAAAGGTATAAAATTATGAAAAGCTTTATTATTTAATTCTTTAGTAAAAATATTAGCTATATTATCTTTACTTTTAACATAATATATTATTATTTTCTTTTGCCTTAGATTAGCCCGTAGATAAAAATAGGCTAGGTCTATATGTTTAGACCTCTTATAAAATTCAGGATTTTCAGCTAATTTTAAAGCTCCTGTATTATCTGTTAATAGAATAGGTATATTTCTTGTTATTTTAATATCTAAGCTCTGATTTATTATAGTAAATAATCTATTCAGGTATAAGGCTTCTTTATTAGCCTCCCTGAGTCCTATAAATTCAGCTTCTATACTAGAAAGTACTATTGATTTTTGTTTGCTAGAAGCCCAGCTAATAATATTATTATGTATATAAAAACAATAACCAGAAATACTCTTTCTTTCTATTAAATCAGAAGCCCAACTAGCATCTGAAAATCCCTTTATACCGTATGTATTTTTAGGTATATTTCCTTTATAAGTAATAGATTTACTAAGGAATTTATTTAAGTATTTCTATATAGTATTTAAAGCTGAAATATGTATATTATCAGGTTTAGAAGCAAATCTAGCACAAGATATAACTAAATATAAGATATCAGGTCTTGTTTATAAAGCTAGGTATAATAAAGAACCTATTTCTTTTTGGTATTATAATATAATGTCTTTATTAGGCGTTTCAGTTGCTTTTCTTAGTTTTATTACAGGTTTACTAGGTATATCTGAATAACCAATGCTTTCTTTATTTAATTCTTTAAGCTTATTTCTAGTATATTTTTCTTGGGTTATATTTAATATATTATTAGCCCTATTAAATTGTATATACATTCCTAAAAAGTCTTCTAAATAGCCAAAATCTTGTATTTTTAGATCTTTATTTAATCTCTATAGTACTAGAGTAATAATATCATTGTTTTTAGCGGCCACTAAAATATCGTCGACGTGTATAGCTAAGGCTATTTTTAGCTCTTTATTTATAAATACTCCCTCATCTAAAATAAGGGGGTAAAATCCCTGTTTTTTAAGAGCAGAGGATAAATAATTATACCACAGCTTCGGGCTTTGTTTAAGGCCGTATAACGCTTTTCTTAATTTAATTATAAGCTTATCTTGCTTATATAGAGTCTTCCAATTCGAAGGGAATTTTCCTTTATTTTTATTATAATAATCCTCTATTATATATTCTTCGAATTCGGCTGGGAATTTTACGTATATATCTGTATCCACTTTAGCGTGTACAAAGGCATTCTTTATATCGTATTGTTTAACAATCATATTATTATATAAAGCTATTAATAATAGTATTCTAATACTTTCAGGCCTGGCTATGGTTGAGAACGTTTCTAAGTAATCTAAGCCATAGACCTGGTTAAAACCTTGTACTACAAAGCGGGCTTTGTATTTCTTTATATTATTATTATTATCTTTCTTCAGCCTAAAGACCCAACGGCCTCCTAAAGGCTTCCTATCTTCAGGTGCCTTTATTATATCCCAAGTTTCTTGATTTATTAATTCATCTATTTCTAGTTTCATAGCTTTATTCCACTCGTTATAATTAGGGCTTTTTATAGCCTGTTTTAACGTAGTTGGTTCTAATGGATCTGGATTTACTAGTATATTTAAAATAGCTTCTCGTTTGCTATTATTTAATATATAATTTATTTCAGGGAATTCTTCATAGTCTTCTTTATCTTCTATAGGCTTTTTAGGTATTCTTATTTCTATAGAAGGTAGATCCTTTCCTTGTATTATTTCTGTATTATTATTATTATTATCTGTATTATTAGTATTATTATTTGTATTATTTTCTTGAGTTTCTTCTTGTATTTGTTTATTTACTTGTTCTTGAATTATTTTATCTTCTTTATTATTATAACCAGACGTTATAGACTGTGTTATAGAAGGTAGTGTATTAAAATCTAATTGTATATTTTCTTTATTACTTTCTTTATTATTTTCTATGAATTTATTTTCTAGAATTACTATATCTCTAGATACTATTATATTCTTTTTACTAAAATCCCATATCTTATAAGCATTATCAAGGTAGCCAATAATAACTCCTTTATTTACTCTAGGATCTAGTTTTGTATCTGGATTTTTATTCTTATAATATATAATACTACTAAATATTTTAATTTTATCCAATTCTTCTAGAGTAATAGTTGTATTATTTTTAATTTCTAGAGGACATTTATAGCCTAAATAGGCATGTGGAGACCTATTGTATAGATAGGTAGCTGTTAATACAGCTTCTCCCCAGAGGTAGTAAGGTAAATTAGCTGTATAAATAATAGCCCTGACTTTATTTAATAGAGTACGATTTATACGCTCTATTTTTCCATTAGGCTCTTTTGTATTTGGAGGACTAGTATTAAAAATAATGCCTTGTTTTATACAATAGTTCTTAATATTATAAATAAATTCTTTAGCATTATCTGTAAATACTTCTTTTATTTTAATATTATTATTATTATTTTCTACTCTTGTTTTATAGTTAATAAATTCTTGTAAAGCAGCGTCTTTATTCTTAATTAAAGCTACTTCTAGATATCTAGAATAGGTATCTAGGAAGGTAATAAAATAGCTATATTTATTATAAGTTGGTATTTTAATCGGCCCCCAGATATCTATGCTTATTTTTTCCAAGTATGTATATTTTCTCTTAGAGGCTTTTTTATTTATCTTATTAGTTAATTTAGCTTCTATACACTCTTTACATTGTTTTATTTGCTTAATAGTTGAGTAGTTAAAAGTAATGTTTTTATCCTTGCTTTTTAATAGCTTTATTAACGTTCTATAATTTATATGGCCAAGTCTTTTATGCCAAAGATATAAGTCAATATCTTTATTTAACTTAGTATTTAGTATAGTATTTCTTATATTTTTATTCCCTTTAGTAATTAAAAGAGGAATATAATACAATTTATTATATATATTTCCTTTAGCTATTTCTTTTCCTTTATTAAATAGCCATACATTTTTATTATTTATTACTACGTATATCTTAGAAAAGCAGGATTGACTTATAATATTTATACCTAATTCAGGTATATAAAATACATTATTAATTTTATAGTATTGTTTATTATTTTTAAACTGAAAAATAATATCTCCAGCTCCTTTTATAAGGATTATACTTGCCTTTCCCCATTGTACTTCTGTATCTATAGTACGATAGTTACGAAGAAGGTCTTTATTACACACAATGTGCTTTGTTACTCCCGTATCGTAAAGGAAGGGGGTATTTTTACAATGGGAGATAGAGAAGATCTTTGGATCCTGAATTCTTTGTCTTATTTCTTGAATTCTATTATAGTTACTATACAAGTCCTGAAATCCTTCTAAAGGTCCTGTATTTTTATTATTAGTTATTGTATTTATAGAAGGAAGAAGGGGGTTATATTTTACCTCCGTAACATCCATATTAACATCTTCGAATTCGAGGTCTTCGTCTTTTGTTTCGTATTCTGATCCTGAAGGAGAGTCTTCTTCGACTTCTTCGATTTCTCTTTCCTTTACGGGAAGAATTCTGGGTGCCTGATTTATTGGGCAGAAAGAAGAAGAAGAGAGAGAGGGTTGTTTTTTAACAGTCCGTAACATAGGACTAACGGGGGTATTCGTAAGGATAGTTACCTTGTTTTTCTCCTTCTTATTCGTAAGGGAATTTGTAGAATCCTTAGTCTCTTTTTTCCTTGAATAAGGAGAGAACCTTTGTTTTCCCTTTTAGGAAGGCCTTTGTTAGGAAGGGGTCTTGTCCTCCTACTAGGAAGGTACTTTCTGTGGGTAAAGGTACCAACAGCCATCTTCCTTATAGCCCTTATTCTTACAATTCGGGCAGAAAATGAATTCTTTCTTAGCCTTATAAGGCTTCTTCCCTTTGTAGGCTGTAAAAACCTTGTCTGTATTGTTCGATTTATGTCGTTTTTCCTCGTCGATTAGGGAGGAAAACAAAGAATCGAGGTTATAGGCTTTTTTATTATTTCGTAAAGCCTGGGTAATATTCGTAATAAAACCCGTATAATCGTCCTTTAAGCTAGAAAGGGTTAGCGAGATAATAACAACTTCAGGGATTATAATATCCCTAGAAAGGAGTTCCTCGTAATAGGACTTTATTGTATTAAGGTAAACCTCTATTTGTCCTTCTTTGTAGGAGGAAGCAAACAATTCTCCTATAAGAAGAAAGTTAGAGGTAAAAGACGAGGGATTGTATAGATCTTTAAGCTTATCCCAAGCCAATTTTGCATCTTTAATATGCTTTATTTGGGTTAAAGGCCTATCTTCCACATAAAGCCTTAGAAGGGCTGTGGCGTCTTCGGCCTTATTGTGGCCTTCTTGTTGTACGGTAGCCAAAAGCTTCTCCCGTACAAGGGCTGACTCCATTCGAAGTGCCCAAGCAGAGTAATTCTTCGAGCCTTAAAGCTTCGAAAAGTCGTAACGAGTCTTGGAAGACATTGTTCAGACAAAGAATGGTATTGTGGTATTGTAGAGAAGAAGGGCTTTCTTCTGGTATTATTTTTGAGGTATTTGGTTGCGAATTGGGTATTCTGGAAGCAAAAGAAGAATTGCTACCATGTAAGTGCAAAAGGTCGGACAGCACTCTCGATCGTTTGGACAATGGATTGTTAATTGCTTCGTGGGAAGTCGGACAATGGAACAAAGGGATTGTCGGCAGGAAAGCGCGGAGAA
>PDHP01000161.1:22821-80171 GCA_003339455.1 Ophiocordyceps camponoti-leonardi (nom. inval.) | reverse complement strand
GGGGGGGCGGGGGGGGGGGGGGGGGGGGGGGGGGGGGGGGGGGGGGGGGGGGGGGGGGGGGGGGGGGGGGGGGGGAGTAAAAGGAAAAACCCTCTGAAAGCCTGAAAGGCACCTCACCTCTCAGCCCTCACTCGCCCTCGTTAGCACCTGCATAGTAGTTTTCACTATATCGACCGTGAAGGCTCTCGACATCATCTATACGCGCTTCCCCGATGTGTCCGCCCTGATTTCGTTGATGTCGGAGCTTGCGCTTCCGCGTCGTTGCTAAAGGCCCCCCCCCCCCCCCCCCCGCCCTTCCACGCTGTCCCCTTGGCTGGGAAAACGCGTCACGACTCCTCCTCCCTGGCTTTCGTCTCAGCCAGATAGGCGTAGGAGAGATAGACTGAGCGAGAGCGAAAAGAGATAGAGGGCGAGAGAAAGAGAGCGAGAGAGAGAGAGAGCGGGTGTGTGTTTGTGTGTGTGAGAGAGCGAGAGAGAGAGAGAGAGAGAAAGAGAGAGTCAGTCGCAGGCGAGATCCGCTCTTCGTCTGCGCTGATCTCGCTTGGTGAGTCGGAATATCCTCCCTGCGGCAACGTCGCCCACTGACCGCTTCCCCCCCCTCTACCTTTTCCCCCCTCTTCTTCCCTCTTTCATCCAGACGACAGCAAAGACGTCGCCGCAAAGCTCATCCACGGCTCTGCGTCCTAGTGCTCGCGCACAGGACGGCCTCGGCCATCCGTCGTCTGTACCTCTGCCCTCGAGATCGCCCGCTCTGTCGGTCGCGTCCACCGCTCAAGACGACGACGACGACATCGAGGCATCTCCGGCGCTCCCTCCGCTTCCCGCCCCGAGCCTCCCAGATCGAGTCACTCAGATCCTGAGCACCCCTCCTCCCGTCGCGGGAGACTTTGCCACTGCCAGCTGGGGATCTCCCTACCTCAGGTCCGACCTCAATCTTCACCGGTCTAGCTTCAGCAGCGAGGCGTCCGACGACTCGCCCATCCACCACCTCGAAATCGACACCCCCTTTCTGCGTCCTCAACCCGCTGGGCAGCCCGTGTTCCAGCCAGAAGCACAGCCGTCGGTCAAGGCTGCTGCCGCCGTTCTCGTCAACCGAGCCAGGCGTCAGATCAGGGGCTTGACCGAGGATTGGATTCGGACCCACACAACGGGCATCGTCAACGCCGAGCCTAAGCACTGGTTCAGCGAGGGGAGCGAGACCGAACGCTCTTCGTTGAGTGGCTCTGAACCGGGCTGGATCGACGACGCCGACTCACGCACTCCCCGTGCCGACGGCCCGTCGACTTCGAGCCAGGCACGACGTCCTCGGGGGCGGTCTAGTGTCGAGACGTTGAAACCTACACCTCTCAGCGGCCGCAACGCAGCCTCCACCATGGGCATGGCCGCCAGTGAACCCCCGGGGAATCCGGACCTGGCATCAGACTCTTCTTCGACAGCCGACCAGTCCTTTGTCGCTCCCTCCGCCACAGATCAAGCCGACGAGATCATTAGGGATGCGGTGCAGACCAGGCTACCTGTCACCCCGATCAAGGGTGCCCCAAAGTCCTCGACCAAAGGTGCTCTGCAGACGCCGCGCATCAAGAAGAGAGTGCCGTGGAAGGGTAAAAACATCTTGGTCCTGGTCCCGCGAGATGACCAGCGTGGCCTCCCCGGGAAAAGCCCGATGCCCTTGCGATCAGACGAGATCGAGCGCATGTTCTCCTCCTGGCAGGAACTGGGCTACAGCGTCGACGGGTTCGACCTCTTGGTTGAGGGATACCAGCCGCCCGGCACCGACGACTCACAGAGTCGTCAAGACTGGCCCACTGCCGAAGACGTGATTCGGGAACGGGCCGAGAGACCGTACAAGGTCACGTTGCCAGACCTGAATGGTGAGACTCGCGTCACGCAACTGCAGTGAGCTCCGAGCTGACGATGCCGCCGTTGCAGCATGGAAAGAGTACGTCAACGAGCTTCAAGAGGCGAAGCTTCGAGCCTTGGGCGTCTCTTTTGCGGAAAAGGTGCCAGAACCCCCGTCCGCCTCGACACCGACGTCGAACCCCTCGCGGCAGCCATCGGCGCAGCACCCCTCGCTGCCCTTCTCGCCTCCCATTCCCACGTCGTCCGCATCGAGCAACCACGCGGTGGCGGGATATCCGTTCCCCGGACAGCTCGCGCCCGCTTCCCAGAGCCCTGGGTTGCCTTTGGTGGCCTCCCCGGTCCCCTTCGCCGCGGCTCCTGGAAAGTTCAGCTCTCGCCAGTCCATCTCGCTGCCGGCGAGCGCTTCCCCCTTCCAGCTGCCTCAGATTTCGCCTCAAGGCTGGCACGGCGCCATCGGCTCCCACCCGGGCCTCAACCGCAACGATTCTCCCAATCTTGCCAGCCTCGCCGGCATTCTCTCCCCTCAGTCGCCGCACGGCATTGACAGGGTCCAGCAGGCCGGCAGCCCTGCGTTCAACCTGCACTCGAGACACCAGTCGCTTCAATACCTGCCTCAGCATGTGACTGCGCGAGCATCTCCTCGCCTGCAGGAGGTCATTGAAGAAGAGGGGACAACCAGCAAGAGCCCGTCCATGACGCCAGAGCCCACGAGGCTGAACCCCGGCGGCCTACAGGCTGAAATAGACGATGCCGAGTATCATCTAGAGGATCAGCTGCGTAATCAGCTGGAGCACGAGGACTACAACCCCCGAACGCAGGAGCAGAGTTCGGCCGTCGAAACTGAACCGCTTAATGCCTTGCGTAGCCAAGACGCGTCTGCGAACCTTGCTGTGGCCCAACACTTCGCTAGCGAGCCGGAACAGCCTTTGGTGCTGCATCACCCACGACCACATAGTCGCGGCCACTCTCTGTCACAAAATTTCTTCCGCGACCACGACGGCGCCCAAGAGAGCATGGAGGAAGACGATCACGCCAAACTGGACGTCTTGAGTGAAGTCCCGGAGCCTGTAAAGGACGACGACGTCGGGCGAGAGACGCAGATCAACCCCGGGAATCTTGCCCATACTAGCAATTTCGAAATGCCACCGACCCTCCACCACCAGCACATCGCTAAGCTGTCGTCCAACAGCAACGCATGGCAGGACTCTGGTTCCGTCGCCAGCAGCGGCCGCAGGATGAGCCACGAAAGCAAGCCGTCCTCGTCTAAATTTAACGTCGAGGCGCCCGAATTCAAGTTCAATCCTTCCGCCGGCTTTGCGTTCAAAGCCCCGAGCAGCAGCAATAATCCCCCTCAGCCCACAACATCCCAGCCCGCAGGTGTTACTTCCCCGTCAATAGGCTCTGCTGGGCCGTTCGGCGGGCCTGCCAAATTCCACGCCACGGCCCCGTCTTTCTCGCCGGGCCAGAGCGATTTCAACTTCTCGTCGTCCGGGCCCAAGTTCCGCCCCGACGCGCCCGCCTTTACCCCCTTCCAACCAGCCTCGGCGGCCGTCATCAACTCGGCCAATTCCGGCAGGGACAAGGCCAAGCGAGACTCCATCTTCGGCAACCTGGAGATCAAGGCCAGTGACATAGTCAAGCCGGTCAAGAAGTCAAAGGCCATTCCGATTGTCAGACCTTCTAGTAGAACGTCTGCCAAGTCAGCAAATCCGCAAAAGTCGGACGACGCGAACCTCGGGGACTCTGATGACGGCTTTGAACACGAGGCGAGAAATAAGCGAACCAAGAGCGTTGCTCCAGGCGTAGACGACATACATCTCTTCGCCGAAAGACCGGACGATGATATCCCCGGATCCGCCGTCATGAGGGACGAACAGAGCGGCGCAGAGGACGGCTCTACGGCCGAAGGAGAAAACGCGCTTAATCCTGCCGACATGTCCATGTCATCGACAATTTTGTCTGACCACATGGAGACCAAAGCAAATACGGCCGCGACTTCAGAGGTCTCTCCAGTCGGCGATGGCAAAGTCAACAACTGGCTGCCGCTGGACTTTGACACCAAGTTCGAAGCGCAGAGCTTCGAGTCGGCCGGGTTTGGTCACCGAACGGACCACAACAAGTCGCTGTCGGCAACAGCGAAGCCCTTCATTCCCACGGAGGCAAGGAAACCCGAGGAGCACTCGGACATCACGGCGGCGGAGACCAAGGACTCTGCGGACAACGAGCCCGCCCCGCAGCCCAGACCGAAGCTGACTCCAAAGGGGCTGAGCGGCTCTCGATTCGCTTCGTCGCCGTTCAAGATGGATGGCCTGTCTGGCTCCCGTTTTGCGTCGACATCATCTCCCGCGGGCTCGCCAGCGCTCACATCTGGCGAGTTTCGGGGCGGGGAGACCATCATCAAATCTGTCGAAACAGAACCTCCACCCTCTGCTGGGGGTGTCGTCGCTGATGATGGCGTGGATGCCGAGCCGACGTTTGATGAGATCGATGCTGTCATGCAGCACCTGGAGAACGATCCGTCGATGGGAATCAACAAGTCCGTCGAGCCGACCCACCGCCAACCGCCAACGGCGGTGATGGAGCCCGATGCGACCGGGGACGATCTTCAGCTTACTGCGAACTGGCTGTTGAGAGACGGGACCAGCATCACTCCTCGTCAACAAGCCGTTCTAAGTGCGCCACCGGTTTCGAGCACCGAACCAGAAGATCCGTTCCTCGATCCCACGCCCGGCACGCAATCGCCCGACGTCAACGATGATCAGGATGCTTCTGAATTGCGCAGCGAGCCGGCCAGCGACTGGGAAGGTGCCTTTACCGAGGACGAGCAGGGCCAGGTCGCCAGTCGAGCGCAGTTCTTCGATCGACGGGTCAACGACGTGGTTGGCAGTTTGCTGGCCTCGAGGCTGGCGCCTTTGGAAAAGTCGCTCTACTGCATCCAGCATGCCGTGGCGTCCAAGGCTCGCCGTACTCCCTCTTCGCGCCGTGACATGCGCAGCGTCTCGATCGAGATCCGGGAGAGCGACGCTGACGACGAGGACGATGACGAGCCGGTGCCCCGTCGCTCGACGAGCCCGCGCAGGGACCGCAAGATGGAGCAGACGCGGCTCGACAGGGAACAGATCCGGCTCGCCGTGACGGAGGCCCTCGCGGCTCAGCAGGCTGCACGTCCCGCCGTCCATGCTGCTACCGCCGCCGCAGACGCGCCCGCCAGCGAGGACTCTGCCGTGCTGAGAGCGATTCAGGATATGCGGGAGCAATTGGCCAGCGCGGCCGTCGCCCATGCCGAGAAGCAAAGCGTCACCGGGCAGGGCGGATCCGCATCCCAAGACGCCCACGACCGTGCGATGGACGAACTGGTTTTCAAGAAACTGGAAGAGCTGCAGGACAAACTTGCGCAATCGGAGGAAAAGATGTTCTCGGAGCAGCTCAAGCTGGAAAAGGAGATTGCCGACCGAAGAGCGGCGCAGGACGAGGCGGCTGAGCTTCACCGCAAGTTGCTGGCCGCCGAGACGCGAGTCGAGGTCGAAATCATCAACAGAAGCGTCTTCGACCAGCGCGTGGCGGATCTCGAAGAGCGTCTGCGGCAACAGGAGAACAAGACGGAGGAGGAGGTCAAGAGTAGGCGCGCTGCCGAGGACAGGCTGTCTGAAGTCCAGCGTCTGCTCAGGATCTCGTCGGAGGAGGAGAATCGACTTCGCGACGTTGTCGAGGAGAAGGAGCTGAAGATCAAGAGTCTCGAGGACGAAGGCAGCAAGGCCACTCAGCGCATGGCTCTCTTGGAGGCCGCGCAGGCCAGCTCGACGCAGGCTCAGAGCGACATGACCAACCACGTCAACGCTCTCGAGGCCGACTTGCGCGCCGTCAGGCAGGACAACAATCACTGGCGAGGTGAAGCCGAGCGGGCCGAGGAGGCCGCGGGACACAAGGCCGGCGAACTAGCCCATACTCAGCAAGAGAACAAGCAGCTGCAGAAGTCGTTGACGGCGCTGACGTCGCAGCTCGAGGAGAACGAGCGACTGCGAGAGTCGTGGCGAACCAAGTTCATGTCGCTCCAAGACGACATGGCCAGGGCTGCTCGCGACATCACCGAGGAAAATTCGCGGAGGACGAGAAAGGATCAGGCCATGATCGCGAGGCAGGAAGTCCTCGATGCGAGACTCCAGGCCGAGGCCAAGACGCGCGAGCGTCTCGAGGTCGAGATGGAGCGTCTCCAACTCAACGAGCGGTCCGGGATGCGGGCCGTCAACGAGTGCAAGCGTCTCGAGGACCTGCTCGCCGAGCTTCGCGCGGACAACCACAAGCTGCAGCGGACGGCGCTGCGGTATCAGCGCGAATTCGAGGAGGCTAGGGAGTCGGGCGCCAGCGAGGTCAGACGGACTCGGATGGCGATGCAGACGGAGATCGACGCAGCCAACAACCAGGTCAACGTCATCCGCGAGGAGCTCGAGGAGCAGAACGCCAAGGTGCGCGCCGAGCTGGATAACGTCAAACTCGAGGCGGACACTTGCAAGGAACGCAACGACATGCTGCTCGAGGAGGCTCAGGCGCTCAGGAAGACGGAGCTGGAGGACCTGAAGAGCAAACACCAGAACGAGCTGGAGGACATGCAACTCCGCTATGAGCGCCAGATCAGCACCGCCAGCGAGGATGCTCAAAAGTCGGAGCAGCTGCTCCTCGAGCGGCTGAGCCTGTCGGCGTCGACGACGAAGCACCTGCAGGACCGTATAGTACACCTGGAGGAGAAGCTCGACATTGCCAGGGCGGCGGCGGCGGCAGCGGCACTGGCAGCCAAATCGTCGTCGTCGTCGTCGGCGGCGTCGGCATCGGCGTCGTCGAGCGTTCCGCAGGCAGTGGCGACGACGGCGACGGCGGCGGCCCCTTGCCAACCAGCAGCTCCTCGGAAGGTCGACTTGCCCGAGAAGATCTCGCCTCAGGCTCTCCGAGAATCGATTATGGTCCTCCAAGAGCAGCTCCAATCCCGCGAACAGAAGATCGAGGAGCTGGAGCAGGTCGTTGCCGGATGCGACCCGGATGCGACGACCAAGATCTCGAAGCGCGACGACGAAATCATGTGGCTGCGCGAGTTGCTCGCGGTGCGACACGGCGATCTCCAGGACATCATCGCCGCCCTCTCTCGCGACAGGCTGGACAGGGAGGCGCTCAGGGACGCGGCGATCCGGCTCAAGGCCAACCTCCAGATGGAGGAGCAGGAGAGGACACGAGCGCTGAACGGCGGGTCGGCCATCAGCCTCCCCAACATTGCGCAGAGCATCCAGGCGGCATCGCCACGGGTTGCGCAGACGATCGGGCCGATCGCGGCGGCGTGGGGGAACTGGCGCAAATCAGGCCAGCCAGCCCTCCGAGGCTCGTCCAGAGCCGTTCACCGTCCGACCAGCAGCGGGACGCCTCTGAAGCGGGTAGCCGGAGCAGAGAGCCAGATGGGCGGCCTCCTGACACCGCCGGCTTCGAGCGTGCGTCACTCGCCGCCTCCGCCGCTTCACGGCAACATGCCGCAGCCGACGGCGTTTTCGAGCACCGGCCGGCGCTACACGGCGCAGGGCGGCCATGCTCGGGGTCCGTCTTTGGAGTCTCGTCGGTCGGACATGACGGCGGCAAGGCTGGCAAGCCCGCAGAGGATGGAGGCGATGTCTCCGCCGATGATGAGGGATGACGCCGGCTACGACTCGGATGCTCAACCTGGCGATTTCGAAGATCAAGATTTCTTCGAGGACGAAGAGGAGTGAGTTGTCTTTGTCGAAGGGGCGATCTTTTTTTCCCCCTGTGCCGATATATTTTGATGTTTCCTTTGTGCTTCGTTTCGAAGATGGACAGGCAGGCGAGTTTGACTATGGTGTCTTCGTCTCGCCGGTCTCATCTATGGCTGTTCTTCTGCCCCTTTTCGTCTTTCTTTTTTTTTCTTTTTTCTTTTACTATCACACAGACAGACTGCAATGAAGAGAGAGAAGAACAAAAGAAAACCACGCGTACCTAGAAAGATACCCCTTTGGATTTGCTCCTCTCCCTCCCTCCCTTTCCCTACCTGTCCTTGCTCCTTTTTACTGCGTCTATTCTTTTCTACTGTTTTCGAAATCCGGCTCTGGAGGAGTCTTTATCTTTCTTTGCTTCTCTTTTGTTGTTTGAGCTTTTGCTGATGAGACGCTTCAAACGAACTGCGTTTCCCTTCGTTCTTGTTTCTCTTTTATTTATCTTCTTCTTCTTCCTCTTCTTCTTCGTCGTCTTCATCTTAGGTCCCTTTCTACCCCCTTTTTTATTATTATTCTTGGCAGACGTTTGCCTCTTAGTCTTTAACCTACATATTAAAGAAAGCGATGAGATATTCTTTACTCGTTTTCTTTTCCCTACTAGAGGAAAGAAGAAGATTCTTTTCCTTTGCGGAGAGTAAGGAAGAAGATCGAAAAGAGAAGCTTCTCCCTTTAGTCTTTTCTTCGCTGAGGGAGAGATCTGGATTAGGGGGGTGGGATTTTTCATCTGTGTTTAATGGAGTACTTTCGTCGACGATGACGGTCCAATTTTTATGAAAGATTTACTCTTTACTAGGTATTTACCCGTAGATTCAAGGCTCGTGTCGCCTGTCTTTTCTATTGCGATTATCGTCTGTTTGTGAGTTCTGTCGTTGTCATCTCGTCTTGAGTTTCGGAGATGATCATCTGTGGATAGAGGATTCTTTGATTTCTTTCCTCTTTTAGGGCATGAGGAAGACTCTTGCTTAGGGATCTCTAGTTTGGGAATTCACCCTTTGAGTAAAAGATTCATTGACGGTGACCAACGACGAGAATGACTCTCCACCAAGGTGAAGACAATCACAAGCCAAACACTGATACCATTGAAAAAAAAAGAAGTAGAAAAAAAATCAAGGGCTAGCCATGAGCTTCTCAACAGCCCAC
Organism: Ophiocordyceps camponoti-leonardi (nom. inval.); assembly: GCA_003339455.1. Taxonomy (NCBI): domain Eukaryota; kingdom Fungi; phylum Ascomycota; class Sordariomycetes; order Hypocreales; family Ophiocordycipitaceae; genus Ophiocordyceps; species Ophiocordyceps camponoti-leonardi. The sequence continues at coordinate 71,406 of PDHP01000161.1, read as the reverse complement.
GAGACGGAAAAGTTACGCAGGTCGGAGTAATGCTGGCCGACGCCGACGAAGAGGACGGGGACGTTGGTGGCGTGGACGAGGCTGACGAGGGTGCCGACCATGTCCCCTACGGTGTCGCACTTGGAGATGATGAAGCCGTCGAGCGAGCGGGGGGCTCCGAACGCGGCGTTGAAGTTGCGAGCTTGCGCTACCGAGTCCGTTCCGACGAGGGCCTTTTTTTTTTTCCTCTCTCGTTAGGGCAATGGTGAAGGATGAAGAGACGAAGGGAGAAAGAAAGAAAGAGAGAGAGAAAGAAGGATTTACCTCGCCGACCATCAGTATCTTGTCCGGTTGCGCAAACTTGGCAAACTTCTCCAGCGACGACATCAGTCGCTGGTCGTTGTGCCGACGGCCCGCCGTGTCGATGAGGACGACGTCGTATCCCTGCTGCGCAGCGTGGGCGACGGCCTCCCTCGCGACCGAGGCGGCGTCCTTGCCGTAGCCCTTCTGGAAGAGGTCCACCTGGCCGCCCTCCCTGGCCGTCAGCTCCTTGAGGTTACGGACGTGGACGGCGAGCTGCTCCACCGCTCCGGACCGGAACGTGTCTGCCGCCGCGACGAGGACCTTGTACTTGTTCTGCAGCAGGAAGAAGCATATCTTGGACAGGTTCGTCGACTTGCCTACGCCGTTGACGCCCACGATGGACATGACGTATGGCCGGCCCTTGCTGCCGCTCCTTGTCGAGTCGATTTCCCGGAGGAGATCGAGGGATGACGTTGGTGTCAGCATCTTTGTTAAGGAGGATTCCATCGCCGCCTTGATCTTGGAGTTGATGCCTTGATGGTGTTAGTTTGATTTTTTTGTTGAGCTTGGCTGTCGGGGACTCTGGCTCGCGGCGACTCACCCTCGAAATTGCCCGTCTTGACGCCGATGAGCTCTCTCTCGATCCCCTCGCATAGCCGTACGGCAGCCTCGCGCGCAACGTTCTTCTTCAGCAGGTGCTCCTCCATGCCCTTGATGGCCGTTTGCAGATCCTCCTTGGTCAGCGTCTTGCCGCCGACCAAGTTGCGGAAGAGGCCGCCGATGGCGTTGACGCCGGAGCCGAGGAGGCCACCCTTGGCGTCGGCCGGCGCGCTCGTCGTCCTGCTGGCCTCGGCGGAAGCCAGCATGTCGTGCACCTCATCGCCGAGGTCTCTCAGTGCGAATTTACCCCTGGAAGACGAGGTCCAGGCTGAGGCGTCGACGGGATCCACGGCGCTGGACAGTCCAACCGCGTCTCTGTCCGAATCGCTCGTCTGATTCGGCTGCGCCGAGTAGTCGAGTCGGATGTCGTCGCCTTCTTCGTCTGCGAAGCCGTTGGCATCCCATTTGCGCCCTCTCTTGGGGACCTTGTTGCCCTTCCCCTGCTTCTTGCCCGAAGTTTCATCTCCCGAAGACACCGGCGCTGAGGCGGAGTGCTTAACCTTGCGAGCGCGCCTAGACATCTTGGAGATCGGCCCGGGCTTGCCGACAATCAGGTTGCTGCTAGCGGGCGTTGACGGCCGAGACGCGACGGGGGTAACTGCTGGGGTCGACTCGTTGGACGTCACATCTTGGAGGCCGCTGTTGAGCGTACGGCCTCTGTAGGTCAAGCCCGGAGGGATAGGTGCTTCGCCCGACGGTTTCGGCAACGGAGAATCGCCTCGCAAAAGCGCGTTCGTGCTAGATGTATCGAGTTCCTGGAGCTGTTGGTCGAAGTAGTCGTCGAAATTCGTGCACTCGACGACGGTCGTATGCGGCTTCTTGAGCTGGTGCGCGTACAAGGAGACGAATATCGTTTTTATATTATCGACGAGCTTTTCCACCCACGAGAGGTGAAGAAGAGAACGGTAGACGGCCTGACTATCAGGTTAGAGACGGCAAAAGCGAAGCGGAGCCGATTCGAACCGACGACGAAGATGACGCCCAACTCCTTGACGAGCGCCCATTTCAGCGTATGTTGGTCGCTTCGGTAGGCTGAGTTTGCGGCGGCGGAGGAGCCAGCTTTCTCCTCGATGAAGACGTCGGAGATGAAGCCGTTGACGACAGAAGGGTTGACCGAGGTGAAGGTGCGGGACCAGAGTACGACGCCCGAGGTGGTGAGGATCTCGAACGTGTCCAGCATGGCCGCTGGCGAGGCGAGGAGTCTCGCAGCGAACAAGGGAGATGAGGGCGAAGAAGGAGGATGATAAGAATAAGAAGTCGACGACGACGACGACGACGACGATGACGACGATGTGGACGAAGATCATGGTTCGGCAAATGCCAATCGATACGCGCTAGACGCCGTAGCCGCGATCACGTGTAAGCTATGTTGTCACCGTGTCTGGACCAGCTTACTCAGAAGCCGACGATGGATGGCAACCTCTCTCTGAAGAGCAACCCAAAAAAACAAAACACGCTCTCACCTCGATTTCACCTTCATCCGCTTCTCACCGCGCGTCCTCTCCTCGTCTCTCGCCGCCGCCCGCCATGCAGCGGGCGCCGTACGGGCAGTCGCCCCCGTTGCACCACCCGGTGCCTCAGCACGTCTCGACCGTCCCTCAGCTGCGATCGCCGCCGCCGCCGCCCGGCTCGGCCCAGTCGCAACAGCAGAGCTATGGCGGGACGCCTTTCCAGCAGCAGCAGGGCGCGCCGGCGGGGAATGCCTTTGGTGGTTACGGGCAGTTCATCAACGATCCCACCGCTCAGGTCGCTGCTCAGTTCGGCCAGACGGCCTTTAAGCATGGACAGGAGTATGTCGAGCAGAATGTGAGAGAGAGAGAGAGAGAGCGCTTTTTTTGTCTCTTCTGACTTTTGGCTCTGCTGACCTGCTGCTGCCACAGTTTGGCCGCTATCTCAACGTCTCAGCGCTTAAGCACTACTTCAACGTCTCCAATTCATATGTAGTCAACAAGCTGTTCCTCGTCCTCTTTCCCTGGCGGCATAAGCCTTGGTCGCGCAAGCAGGCCGTGGGCGCCAATGGCCAGGAAGGATGGTATCTGCCTCCTCGAGAAGACATCAACAGTCCGGACATGTACATACCAGGTCTGCAAGCCACACATTCTCTATTTCTCTCGTCGCCGCTGACGTATACTCTCTTTCAGTCATGGCACTGGTCACCTTTATCCTCCTCTCGACGCTCATCGCCGGTCTGAGGGGCAAGTTTCAGCCAGAGCTTCTGGGTTATACGGCGACGACGGGCCTGGTGGTGGTGATTGTCGAGATTGTCGCCCTCAAGCTGGGTTGCTACCTTCTGAGCATCTCGAGCCAGTCTCAGCTCCTCGACCTCATCGCCTATTCGGGCTACAAGTTTGTGGGCATCATTGTCACCATCGCCGTGGCCGAGATTTCCAACGGCGGCAAGGGGACCGGTGGCTGGGCGGGCTGGGCAGTCTTCATCTACACCTTCTTGGCCAATTCGCTGTTCTTGGTACGTCCGCCTTGATGCTCTGCTTCTGGCTTCGAAAAGCTAACGTTCTTCTCTCCCCCTCAAAGATGCGGTCCCTGAAATACGTCCTGTTGCCGGAGACGTCCGGTCATACGGGCGGCCCTATGCAGACCGACTCGCGAGCCAAGCGCAATCAAAGGACGCAGTTTCTGTTTTTCTACTCGTACATTGTTCAGTTCTTCTTCATGTGGGTTCTTACCCGGGCCTAAACGAGACGAGGGAAGTGTTTCAAGAGCATGGAGGAGAGGAACGAGTTGGATGCCGTTACATATATTCTTCACCAAGCCCACGGACGGCTGGTTGTACAGGACTCAGGTTAACGCGCGAGGGCTGCGGAATTTGCGGGGTCAAGAGACAGGCAGGAAAGAGAGAGAAGCGTCAGGTTGATGGCGCTAGATGACGAGAAGCGAGGCGCCTGGTGGACGGCAAGCCTGTTGAGGATCCTGTTGAGGATAGCTGCGATGACGACGACGGGTCTGAACAGCATTTGTATCGAATAACATAGTCGGTAGAGCATTACAAGCATTGAAGAGTGACACCCGTTTAAATTTCTCGAGGTCCATCTTCAAGGGAGTGAATCATCAATTCGTGTCTGGTGCCAGGAGGTCAGACGATGGCCATCAAAAGGAAGCCACCCACCCTTCCTACAGATAGCGATCTATCCTGCAACCTCAAGGCGACGCGCCCCCGGAGACGCCGGGCGTAAAGTAAACGGTCATGACGCCCTCGACGGTCAGGCTCTTGGAGACGAAGGCCTTGACATCCTGGTGGGCCTTGCACTCGTCGTCGAAGTAGCGCATGTCGTCGATGCTGGCGAACTCGGTCTTGCTTACGACGGTGAAGCCCTGCGATCGCTGGTCTTGCTCTGCGATGCCGGCGGTTAGGGAGAGGATGTAGGGTTTTCCGTCCTGTTGTTTTTTTTTAAAGAGGGAGGAGTAGGTGTCAGCTTTTGTTGGGAGGTGTTGAGAGAGAGGGAAGAGGAGAGGGTGATGTGATGCTATGCATGTGTGTTAACTCACCTTGGAGTTTGTGGCGAGGAGGACTTTGTATTGCTCTATCAGCTTCGTCTGATCCTCGGGCTTGGGGATCTTGAAGAGCGTGACTCTGTGGATGCGGGTTGCCATGGTTGTTGATTTGATGCCTGATAGGTGGTGAGGGTTCGGTTGGAGGTTGGAGGTTGATGGATAGACGGCTGCTTTGTAAGTGCGACGGCTGACGCTGATGGCTATCCGCTGGATATATCCCGCAAGTATCCGTAGTTTAGCGGTTTAAGACAGGTGCGAATAGACGATGGTGTTGCATTTTATGTGCGAGTATCCGTAATCGAACCTTCAATAACACACGATGATCGTATAAGGAAGAGCGAAAGCCTTGTTTTACCCCTATCAAGAAGGGGGTGGGAAGGGGGTCCATCTCCCGACTTTCAGGTACTTCTTTCTTACTGACCTCAGAAGTCATCCATATATATATATCCCCAGAGAAGTAATGATGGAGGCAGGGAGACAGACATGTTATTTGAAAGGTAGCTGCAACTCAAGCCAAGAAGCCATCACTAGACATCCCATGTAAGAGGCAGGAGGATACCATGTTGTATGTACGTAGAACTGCTTCATACTATATCGGACCAGATCCGTCATCTCATTCACCTCCCCCCTCTCTCTACCCTCCTCCCAAGAAGTCTTCATATCAAGAAAGGAGAGCGTCAAAATCATCAACCAACCTCTCCGCCCGCCATGCCGTGCCCAGGTCGCTGCTTCGCCTGCGTGCGGAACAAAACAAAGGAAGTCGACCACTACAAGCGCAACGAAATCGGCACGACGTGGTATTTCTGCCCCGTCCACAGGCAATTCCACACCATCTTCCTGACTCTCCGCGGTCCCCAACCGCTATGCGGCGAGTGCGCCGTCGTCTTCTTCGCGGGGAGGGATCACGCCTATTGGTTCGTGAAAGACGACTTCGCGGCCGTCATGACCGATTCGGCGACGAGGTCGGGAGATGCCCTCGTCGAGATGACTTGCTTGCTGCGGGAGATTGAAGATGTTCGCGGTCGGCGCTTGTCTCTTGGTGATGCTACGGCGGATGACTTCATCGTCGAAGACACGGCGTTGCTGGATGAGATTCCGAGGCAGGACGAGACGTACGTCAAGCTCGGAAGCGAGTTGATTCCTCACCCACAGGCTGGGATCGATGATTTCTATCTCTTCCCGTTCCTCACCTTTGAAGGCTTCCCCGCCTACCAACCCTGTTCTACCAACATCGACTTCATGGGCATGTTTCAACCGTTGGAATTCGTCGAGGCCGACGCAGACCCCATCTTCAGACAAGCCAGGACCTGGTCCTGTATCGTTCAGGCCAGGGCTCTTCTCCCCAGGCCGCTGCGTTGGGTCCTGGCGACGATATACAACTTCAGTCACGAGATGATGCGCAGCGAGGTGAACGAGGACACTCTTTGGAAGATGCGTGCCTGGCTGCTGCACTGGTACAACGTTGCCGATCAGCTGTTGGCGGCCTTTGATATCCCGGCTTGCTCGCCTGAACCCGACTGGTTCTCGTCTCCGAAACCATCAAAGGCCAGGTCTATACTGACGCAAGGAGCCCGGCCGGCACCACGTGCCAGAGAGTCGTCTGCTTCGTCGTCGTCGTCGGCAGCCGGGACCGTCATTCACCATCCAGTGACTAGGCGGCATCCGTCTGTGTCTCCTGTACTGTCTTTCGACGTCCTCTCCTGGCTTCACTCACAGGGAGATGTGGAACGCAGCTCCGTCGTCGATTCCCATCCTAAAGAGTCTGATTCTCGATCTCAGAGTCGAAACTTGACTTTTACGCTGAATCCGCGGGCGGCTCCTTTCAGGCCCATTTCGACAGAAAATGCTTCGCCATCGTCGGACAGCGGCTATGGTAGTGATGACAACGACGAGGGCGATTGCGCATCATCCTCGGAACCATTGTCCATCTTTCGGGCTCGCACCTAAGTCGAGAAGCACTGAGTGAGCGTTGGGTATGGCTAAATGAGTAATGACACTGCAGCGGCATTACGTTCATGTATACGAGCTTCATTCTTTCTCTTGTACATGTTTTCTTGCATGGATAGAAGACCAGCGGTAATGACAAGTTCTTTTCTCACGAGCTTTCCTTCTGCGTTGATTCCATGCAAAGATACACCGGAAAATCGCCGCATCGTGACACTTACAGAAGATGATGTGACGGCTTCTACCTCGCAGCCACGGTACTCATGTAAATCCCCCAAACGACGCCCGCCGAAGCACCGACCAAGTTCCTCGTCGCCACGGTCTTGACGAAGCTAAAGTTGATCAAGCTGACAGCAGGCCAGAACTTGAGCCCCGTAGCGACGACGGGCCAAAAGTCTCTCTTGGCGGCGTCCACGACGGCGAGGGCGTCGACGCGCGCAAGGTCCACGGCGCCGGGGCTCATGAAGTAGGCCACGGCGGCGGGCAGGCTTTCCATGTGAGGGGCGTGGGCCATGGCGTCTTTGAGGGCGTGGATGAAGATGCTGAAGAGGAGGGTGTTTACGAGGGCGCCGATGGTCTGGTCCAGGGCGAACTTGATGATCGTGTTGGGGATGGATAGCGAGCCGTTGTTTTTGCGCGGGTGAGCTGGGTAGGTCGATTCGAGGAATTCCTGCCTAATTCTTGATGTTAACGAGGAGAAAAACGAGCGATGGAAGAGTAAGGATCCTACCAGAGGAAGTTGGGCGGCGTGCTGACGATGTTAAACAGGAGGAACTGAAGCACCGGGATCCAATCTATCGACTTCGTACTCTCGTCCGCACCGCCGCCGCGCCCTGCCAGCAGCTGCGCAAGCACGTTCGACAACGCTCCCAGGAGCGCTGCCTGCACCGTCGCCGTCACCAGCGGTCGCGGGGCCATCGGTGGTGGATGAATTCTGCTCGTCCCAAAGTTCCCCGGCGGCGTTTCGGGCCAGAGGAGAGTTCGGCTTTCGGTGAGGCCCCCCCCCCCCCCCCCCGAGGCGATCCCGAGTGCCGATCACGTGCCGTCCGGACATCGGGAGTTGAAGTTTGGTGTTTTCCGTGTTAGTGCGACGGCACGTGACCGTCTTTGCCTGAACGCCGAACCTATCGAGGTGACCTCCATCGTCAAGATTCCCCCTTTATCGAACTCTTCTATCGATCGACGCGGCGTTGTATCATCCCAAGATGTCCGCCCATAACGGAACAGTGTACCCTTCATATCTCGTGCGGCCGAAACCTTCTCCTTAACTCCCCTGCTATCGACGAATGGCACCCAAGCCAAGCCGACTTGGACGATGCCATGTGATGCCTCATGTCTCAAGACGCAGTAACAAGAACGCGTCAGTCGAGACAAGAGGGCCACGCCTTATTCGTTCTGATTAGGTACTTCTCTTCGCCACCTACCACACCTACCTATCGTCTTATCTACGGTCCACCGTTGCGCAGCCACGAGCTCATCTCGTACCCTCCCCCTTCGCCATGCACCTCCCCGACCTTCATCCGACTGCATCCCGCAGCAGGACGCAGCTTTCCGTAGGATCGGCCCAGATTCCGAGAGGAATACAGGTCTGATTTCATATCGTTTACACATGTGCGAATCGTCCGTCGTTTTTTCGTCCCTCCCCATCGATCGCCGAGTCGGACAACAATCCTACTCCCATCGTCCTCCATGAGAGTCCCCTTGTTCTAGTGGAGAAGAAACACACAGGAACCACGTTGCAGGGTCAGACTAAGATTTTACCCATATACCTAACTTAGGTTTCCTCTTAACAACCGAATACATCACATTTCCCTAACCATTGCAATGTTAACAAACCCCTTGTCCGAGACTCGACACAATCTTGGCAGATGCAAAGGCCGCAGCAGAAAAATACATAGGCAAGACACGGCGTGACCAAGGCGCCAAAGAAATGAAACGCAAAAAGAAGGAAAGAAAGAAAGAAAAAGAGGAAGAAGGACATGGGTTGCTCTCCCGTCTCTCGTTCCGTTCAGTCGTCTTCATTTGCCACCATAACATGTCATCGTCCGGCTAGTCAGTCGTCCTACACCGTCTGCCGGGTGCTCGTTATCGTGTTGATGTCCGTCCCGGAGTCACTTCCGCGACGAAACGAAGACGCCTCATCCTTGTTGACCGTCTCAACGGCTGCGACTGGCAGTGGCGTGGGATATCTCTCGAGGCTAAAGAGGGAGACGACCACCATGACGGCACAGACGAGGCCCATGACTTGGATCTGCTGCCCAAAGGCTCCCACGTAGACGGCCCTAACCAGCCTGCGCAGGCCTTCCGGGAGCTGGAGTCCCGTCAGGGGCGAGCGGTGCAACAGGTCGAGCTGTGTGGCCGTCAGGTTGTCGCTCAGATGACGACTGATGTGCAGGTTGAAGAGGACGGTGCAGACGGAGAGTCCCACACAACCTCCCAGCACGCGGGCTTGTGCGACGGCCCCCTGCGCAGAGGCGCGCACACTCCACTCGGCCGCAAACGCGTTGGTCATGATGGTGGCGGCGGAAAAGGACAGGCCGACGCCGAGACCGAAGATGGCCTGGTAACCGTACTGAGCCGCCGCGCTCAGCTGGGTGCCGTTCATCGTCGTCATCAGTCCCACGCCCAGGAGCTGGAGGCACGATGCGCCCACCAGCGTGTACGACGTGTTGTTGCGTTTGCTCGACAGGGCACCGCCGAGAAAGGAGCCGGCAGCGCAGGCGCCGAGGAGCGGAAGGATGTGGACGCCGGCCAGCAGCGCCTTTTCGCCGTCGACGATCTGGAAGCGCTCTGGGATGATGATGCAGAGGCTGATGTAGGGGAAGCCCGTGAGCAGAGTGAGGCTGGTAAAGAGTCAGCAGCGAACCTTGCTCGGGCAGTCCTGGCTGGGAACTTACATCAAGCCGGCAACGTAGACGCGTCGGCCCATCAGCCGTATCGGGAAGATGGGCTCGACATTGTGGAATCGCCTCTTGTCCAGAAAAACCTCCCAGCCGACGAAGACGAAACAGCTGATGCCCGCCAGCACAAAGGTGGTCACGACCTCGGGGCTTCCCCAGGCCGACGATTGTGAGCCGCCCTGCTGTATAGCGTAGACGAGACAGCCGGAACTGCAGACCAGGGCGGCGCTTCCGATGAAGTCGACGCGGGACAAACCCTTTCGAGAGAGCAGATGTGCCGCATACTCCTGGGGCCAGAAGTTGGCAATGGCCATGGTCGTCACCAACCCACAGGGGATGCTACAGAGACGTTTAGCCCGTTTTCTCGTGACGAAGAGGCGGACTTACTTTATGTAAAAGATCCATCTCCAGTCTGATAGCTCCGATATGACACCGCCGAGAAGCGGTCCCAGGACGAAGGCCACAGCAAGCGTGGCGCCGATCATGGCCCCGATGAGGCTGGGACGGTGTCCGGGGCCCATCTCGACGAGACCGATCTGGGTCAACGAGTACAGGCCGGAAGCACCAATGCCCTGAAAAGCGCGGCACCAGATGCTGGTCATTGTCAGCGAAAGGGACAAGGGGGTATGAGAGATGGAACGGATGGAATTACAGGGCCATCATGTCCTTTGCGGTAGCGCACCCCAGAGAAAAGCCCATGAAGATTGTCCAGGAGAGGAGCAGCATGTTGCGGCGGCCGTAGATGTCGCTGAGCTTGGAGATGCAGACGGAGAATCCTGCGGGACAAGACAGCGTCAGTCAAATGGGCGTGCTTGATCACTTTATCTCGCGGATGAACGACTAACCCATGTACGTCAAGAGATAGGCCAATACGATCCAGGGCGCATTGACGAAGTCGTTGAGCTCACGCGATATCGTCACCAGCGACGTGGACACGATGGAGGTGTCGATTGTGGAGAACAAGAGGCCTAGGAGGAGGCTGTTATGCGTTCTCATGGTTAGCTGAGGACGGGGATCGGGATCGGGGGTCCTGTTCATACGAGATGATGATGACGGTTTGGCGGATGCCGCGGACGGGCTGGAGGCCGAGTTGCTTGTCCATGTTCTCGTTAGGACGGGCTTGATAATCGTCTGGTTCGGGATCTAGACAGGCCATTTGACTGAAGGATGGGTTGGGATAGGAGAGAGAGATGGGAGCGTCGTTGGCCATGGCGTTGAAGTTTGCTGTGCGTCTCTCTCCCTCTCTCTCCCTCTCTTTCTCTCAAGCCTCCGTGGCTGATGCCACAAGTGTGAAGAGACTGATTCTTCTTTATGTTGCGGTCCTTGTTTTCTTTGCGGAGGAGTAGTCGGAGATGATATCTCTCTCTCTCTCTCTCTCTCTTTTTTCCCCCGCAGATCAAAGCAGAATGGAGAGGAGTCAGTTCGGCAATAGAAGCCGAACTTCAGGAGGCGAGGTTCACCCAAGAGGCCGGGTCGTTTATGTCGATGACCGTGCGCGGCTTTGCTTAGGGAGAAGGACGACAGCTGATGTGCATCTTCCGTCTAGGATTTGAGGTTGATGGCAGGGAGCTTTTTGACGAGGGTTAGGTTGTAAGAGAGGCTACGGGTAGAGGTAGGTAGGTACTGGAGAGTGGAAAGGATAGGCTCGTTCAAGAAGAGCAGCAGCAGCAGCAACAGCAACAGCTTCGAGGGTGTAGTTGCCGGACCTCAGTTGGCGAATGAACTAATAAAAAGGATGGAAGGCCATGATGGGTGGCTGGTTCCCTACATACATACACACATACATACATACATACATACATACACCTACCTACTACCTGGTGCATATGGTGTGTGTGTCTGTGTCTGTGTGTGCGTGTGTGTTTTGTTTTGTTTTGTTTATTCCATTTAATCATAATAATTATCACCTCTTTTTACCAGAGAGAGAAGAAAGAGGGGGGAAAGAGGAAAAGAGAGACGGAGAGCGAGATGGGGAAAAGGAGGGGGAGAAGAGCAGGGGTTTGAGAGGATCAAGGAAGCGACGAGGAGATTTACTTGGTTCAAAGCACCGACCCTCATCCGAACTCGCAGCCGAGTTCTCTTCTCCCTCTATCCGCATGCCTCTCGCTCTCGCTCTCGCTCTCTCTAACAGAAACGAGAAGTTTTCACAAGAGACTGGGGTTTTGGGGTGAAAGGAGGCGAAGAAAGAAGATGAGTAAGAGGGCACAAGTTAGATGAGGAGAAAGGAAGATGGAGAGAGAGACAGAGAGAGAAGGGTGTCGTTGCCCGAGTTCGTCGTCGTTGCATACCTAGGTAGATAGGTAATAAGCAGCTGAGACAAACTCTGGGCGAGGTCGTACCCGTGCCGCCACGCTGTGCGAGCCTCCAACTAGCTTAGCAACAACCGAGGCTTATCTTTCCCACGAGGACCTATGATGAGCAAAGGTGAAGAATAAGATACAGTGGCACAGTGGGAAAGGAGAAGGAGCACAAGGTAGCGTGGTTAGGAAAGGACCAGAACAAGACGAAGAAGCCGATGATGATGAGGAGGGAAAGGGGGGGACAAAGATCTTCAGGATCGGGATAAAGGCTCACATGGTCAAAGCCGTAGCCGAAGGAAGAACTCAGTTGCCAGGCCATCACTTTGAAAGAATAGAAAGAAAAAAAAGAGAACAGGTAAAGAAAAAGGGGAGGGAGGGGGGGGCGAAAGCAACGAGATCTAGGTGCAACGTTGGATTTTTAAAGGGGGCTCGTACAGAAAGAGGAGAGAGTCGAGGAGAGGGGAGGCTCTGGCGCAGAGCTCTGCCGGCATTACATACGAGATGATACAGAGTTGGAGAGGGAGAATGCGGCATCGTAGCCGAGACAGGTAAGCCATGTGTCTTTTTCCCATGGTAGGGTGGTATATACCCAGTACGTACGGACATGTTCGTGCATGCATGGCCTACCAACCTCTGTACCTGGCTATCACTTGCATACTGCTACTGTATCTACAGATACTAGTATACAGACACATATATCTGGGTGTGTATCGAGGTGTAGTATATTCGATGTTGGGGTAACACACGATGGCGCAGTGTCGATTGGACGGCCACCACACGCGTGCGTAGGCAGACGTACGAAAGAGGAGAGAGAGAGAAGTAGGGCCTGGAGGAGGGAGGTGAAGAGAAAAGAAAAGAAAGGGGGTAAGGATGAGAGAAGACCATCTTTCTTCTCTTCTTCCTCTTCTTCTTCTTCTTCTTCTTCGTCTTCTTCCTACTCTTCTTTCACACACTCACTCTCTCTCTCTCTACGTCTGTATATGTGTGTAGTCGTAGCCCGTATGAAAATCATATATGTGTGTGTATAGCATATGTGTGCCTCTGTGTGAGACGTCGGCTGAGGGTCGGACAAGTTCACGCACAAGCGATATCGGCACCGCCGGACGTGCCCCCCCCCTTTCTCTCTTTCGTCCCTTGTCTGGGTTGAAAGGAGAGTTAGTTGTTCATTCGGCCCTCGTCTCATTCGTTCGTTCCTTCGTTCGTTCGTCTCGACACCTGGGCGGTTCTTGAAACTCGTCAGCTCTTCTCGTCTTCCTCCCTTGATCCTTGCTCCCGTGTCTTCCCCCTCCCCCGGCCCCCCTGTAATGGTTTCCTAGAAACGGCCCCATGCATGAGCTCTCTGTCGTAGTGTGACGCTCTCACTACTACGATACTTCTTTTTGTTCTTTCTCTTCGTTCTTTTGCTCTGCAGCTCAGCAAGGTGAGAGCTGTCTGGCATCTCTATAGCATTGAAGGTAGGTAGTATGTTGTGCAGCAAGTTGACGCACGTGATTTTCGCACCATAGGATCGTGCCTGCCTAAATCATGTTTGATGGTCGTCGTAAAGGAGGCCACGTGACCCATCCACCAACGACGACGGATGTTAAAAAATCGACGGATGCTAAAGAAACAAGAGGTCAATCTTCGTCCTTCCCACTCCTCCATCCCGAATTTCTCCATCATCGAGTCTAGGAGAATTATCTTCCGACCCTATTTTCGTTCGAGTCTTTCGAGTCTATTCCCCTTATTGGCTTTGTGGCCGCTGACCAGCAAGTTTGCTGCTTCTTCCTTGGGAAACAAAAAAAAACCACCCGAGGGCCGAGATTTGCGTCCTGAGCGGGAAGCTTTTCCTTTTTCTTTCTCTTCCACCACCCGAGGGGAAGGGAGAGGGAAGAGGGGGAACACACGCTCGTCGGCACCGTGAGCATGGCTCATCCCTGGAGAAAGATGACGGCTCTATTCTGCTTTGCTCTTCTCTCTCATCCGGGCCGTCTCTGTTGAGCAACGGATGCCGGCGGACTGGTTTCCCATGACACATCTCTCGAGTCGCCTCCACCATTCCTCTCTCCTCCTCGCGGGCCATATCCTCCTTTGTCTGTCCCGTCGTTGCCTTCGCCCCATCCCACCGTCTTCCTCAGCCAAGGCCGAATATCGGATGGGGGCGCCTTCAGGAGGAGTAAATGTGAAAGCAGACAGACAGCCGCATGTTTGCCTCCCCTACCCCTTCCTTGTCCGTTCCAGGTGGGTTCCGGCAAGGCAAATGCGCCGCTGTCGATACATGTAACGGCGGTGACAAGATGACTGCATCTCCACCCGTCTGCAGATTGGGATACATGACTGGCAGGAAGGCGTCGAATATTTTTTGACACGTGCAGCGCGACGTTGTTTCAGTCGTTTATACTGTCAACCATGGGTGTTGAGAGCCTTTATCCATCTATCTACATACACCTTCATCCGAACGAGGGCGTCCTATCGTCTGTCGTCAACCCTCCTTCGTGTCATGAGACTGGAAGAGTGAACACCTTCCATCGAATAACTTGTTTTAATGTATTTTTTTATTTCTTTATCCATCTTGTTGTTTCTTTTCTTCCTCTTCTCATCTCTCTTCTCAAACCCTTGTCCTGGATGCCCGTCTGTGGCCACCTCGATCGTCACCCCAGCGGCCGTGTCGAGGCTTAGTTCGCACCCCCTTTACCCCTTCCCCCCTTGCTCTGCTTTCATCATCATTATATCACGGATCGAGGGCAGGTGTCATATGCCATAGCGTCCGCGACAAGTTCTGATATGGGAATTCTATCTGTCTTGTCCATTCAGACGACGGGCCTTCTTTCATGTCAAGGCTGATTTGTTTGCACTACCCTGGCCAATCATTCACCCCTCTCAGGACACAACTTCCCTCTCGCGGCCATATACCGATTTGGTGGCGTTGCGGGGGAGAGACAGAGAGGAAGAGAAGATAGACTTGGTAGGGGACGGGAGGGGGGGGGTGGCTGCAGTGTCTTCATCTTAACTGCATGACCAAGAACCAGCTCATGGACGATGAACCAAGAGCGTCGAATGGGAAAAAGAGAACAAACTTGACTTAGTCTTCTTATTCATCAACTTTACAGCGCCTCATGGCTTGTACAGGGGAAGCCCAGGGCGTGTGAAGAAGGGCTTCGATCAAGAAGCAGAACAAGGGGTGAGGGCCATTTGTTGTTCACGACTTACTCCTGCCGGGAAATTGAGTCCAGAAGTCGGGCCCGCCCGTGTGCAAGCCGGGGCGGCGAATGTACTGTCAGTTGCTTCATCAGCGGGACGCCGGGGGGGGAGGGGGGGGAGGAGAAGGGGGAGGGGGGGGTAAAAGTTGTCGACCAACAAAGGCCCGGGCACGGCAGATTAAACCAAGGTCGAGTTACGTTGTCGAGGCCGGTGCTCCCACGACCTCGCGGCAACGACGTTGACCTTTCGAGGTTGCTTGGGCGCTGCTCGTTTTTAAATATCGACTTTGCTCTCGCCGTGTTAGGGGAGGAAGTGTCTTCCCTCTGTCTGTTCATTATTCCTTCATTGCTTTACATCTTTCAAGTCTCTGCCGCAAGGCTATTGATCATTGCTGGTCATCGTTGACCTTTTGTTTGTCCTTATTTCTTTGATTCCTCTTCATCTCATTCATCTTTCTTCTTCTTTATCATAATCATCATCTCAGCTCTTATTACCTTTTCTTCACAACTTCACGGTCCTCTCTTCCTCTTACTTTTCTTCTTCTCTTACACACACACATACTTGACTCTCTGTCGTACCCTCTAAATCGAGGTCAGGGGGAGCGTCATGGACGACGATATCGCGGTCGTAGGCATCGGCCTGCGCTTCCCTGGAGACGCCTCTTCACCTGAGCAGTTATGGAAAGTTCTCGAGCGAGGGGAGTCTCAGTGGTCAGAGTTCCCTCGAGATCGTCTCAACATCGACGGTTACTATCATCCAAGCGGAGATCGCCAAGGCAGTGTAAGTGACCAGCCAGACCGTTTACTCTGGCTCGAGAGACGGCAACTAAGACGATTCGTCAGATCTCCTTTCGTGGGGCGCATTTCCTCAAAGGGGATATTGCTGCCTTTGACTCGCCTGTAAGCAGTCTCGTTACGCACTACACCCTAACCTTTCACTTACATGCGAAGTTCTTCTCTATCGCAGCTGAAGATGCCAAGGCCATCGATCCTCAACAGAGGATGCTTCTCGAGGTTTCTTATGAGGCTCTTGAGAATGGTATGTTGCCTGTTGTTTCGAAAAGACCGGATCCAACTAATAATCTATCTTCAGCCGGCTTTCGTAAAGAGGACCTCGACGGAAGTGACACAGCCGTCTACGTCGGCTCTTTCGTCAAAGGTAAGGGCTTTTTTTGAACTACACAGCATCGTAGCTAGCTGACGCCTTGGTCTCAGACTACGAGCAGATATGCCTTCGAGATCCAGACTGGCAACCGCGTTACGCTGCCACGGGGAACGGCATCGCCATCATGGCTAATCGTATATCTCACTTCTTTAACTTTCACGGTCCCAGCATGACCATTGACACCGGCTGCAGCGGCAGTCTCGTCTCTGTACACCTAGCAGTGCAGAGCCTGCAAAGTCACGAGTCTTCACTGGTAAGATGACATGACTGGTCGGCGGCAGGTAGGGTAGAAGGCTGACGGTGAGCCGAATCAGGCTTTGGCTGCTGGCTCCGGCTTGATCCTCACGCCCAACACGATAATGCCCATGACGGCACTCAACTTCCTCAGCCCTGACGGCAAGTGTTTCACCTTTGATGAGCGGGCCAACGGCTACGGCCGAGGCGAGGGCATCGGCGTCGTCGTCATGAAAAGATTGTCGGACGCGATTCGTGATAACGACACCATTCGTGCCGTCATCCGCTCAAGCTCCGTCAATCAGGACGGCCGTACCCCGGGTAAGTCGGCCGTCGAATTTGATGGCCGCCTACAGGTACTGACGGACTGGTTTCGCCGCTTAGGCATCACGCTGCCGAGCAAGGAGGCTCAGGTGGCCAACATCCGTGCCGCCTACGCTTCGGCCGGGCTCAGCTTCGAGCAGACGGCCTACGTCGAGTGCCATGGGACGGGCACGCAGGCCGGAGACTGGCGCGAGCTGCGGGCCGTGTCTGAGACGCTGGGCCCTGTCAGGAGTAAGGACAATCCCGTGGTGGTCGGCTCCATCAAGCCCAACATCGGTCATCTCGAGGGCGCCGCCGGGGTGGCCGGTATCATCAAAAGCGTCTTGATGCTAGAGCGCGCCAAGATCCCGCCCAACATCAACTTCGAAAAAGGAAATACCAGCATCGATTTTGAGGAGTGGAGAGTCACGGTAAGCGCTCTTGCGATGCTCGTGCCGCGGCTGGCAGTGACAGTGACTGAGGCGGCATCTAGGTGCCCAGAACCGTCATGGAATGGCCAAAGGAGGGCATCCGCAGGGTCAGCGTCAACTGCTTTGGCTTCGGCGGGACGAACGCCCATGTTATCCTCGACGAGGCTCCTGGTTATCTGGCGGCGCGGGGGATGTTTGGCCAACACAGCTCCGTCGAGCATATGCGAGCCGTATCCGCGTGGGAAGTAGAAGCGCATCAGAGCGAGCTGCTGTTCTGCTACTCTTCGCACGAGAAGAGCGGCGTGGAGCGCATTGTCGAATCGCATCTCGACTTTCTCGGGTCCAAGGAGCGAGCCGGGCCTGGCCTCTGCTTGAGAGACTACGCCTATACGCTCGGATGTCGACGATCTGCCTTGGAATGGAGGGGGTTCGTCGTGGCTGACAAGCGAGGAGATCTAGTATCCAAGGCCAAACTCATGATCCAAGAAGGTGTCGTGCGCGCATGTCGAGATCAGATGCCACGGATCGGCTTCATCTTCTGCGGTCAGGGCTCGCAGTGGGCGCAGATGGGTAAGGACCTGTTGGTATTTGATGCCTTTCGCTGCGGCATCTGTGACGCCAGTCGATACATGGCCTTGGCGCTGGGAGCGTGCTTCAACCTCACGGAGGAGCTGCTTCGAACCGAAGACGAGAGCCGGATCAACCAAGTGATGCTGGCACAACCGGCGACGACGGCCGTCCAGGTGGCGCTGGTCGATCTGCTGGCTTCCATCGGCATCCATCCGCGGCACGTCGTCGGTCACTCATCCGGGGAGATCGCGGCCGCCTACGCCGCGGGGGCCCTGACGAGAGAACAGGCCTGGGAGGTGGCCTACTACAGGGGCATGGCCGCCGCCAGCCTCGGGGACAGGGCGCCGAAGCTCAGGGGCGCCATGATGGCCGTCGGTCTGTCGGAGCGGGAGGCCGAGGCCTATCTCGTCGGCCAGTCGGCGCAGGTCGCCTGCATCAACAGTCCCAAATCCGTCACCATCTCGGGCCAGGCCAGCACCATCAGCTCGCTGGAGAGGACTCTGCGTGCCAGGGGCGTCTTCTGTCGCGTGCTCAACGTCGGCGTCGCTTACCACTCGTCTCATATGAGACTGGTCGAACACGACTATCGCGACGACCTCGTCGGCCTCGAGGCAAGCAGTTGCGAGCCGTCGATTCGCATGGTCTCTTCCGTCACGGGCGCCGTCGTCGACGGCTCCGAGCTGGAGGCGTCGTACTGGGCGGCCAACATGGTGTCTCCCGTGCGGTATGCGACGGCCCTGGAAACCATGATGAAGCACGAAGACCGACCCGACATGATCATCGAGGTCAGCCCGCGACCGTCACTGCGGTCGCCGACGCTGGACGTGCTGTCGGCGACGCTGGCGGGAAACCATCAGACGGAGTATCGAGCTGTGATGGAAAAGGACGGCACAGCCGGGCCGCTGCTCAAGCTCGTCGGCGAGCTTTGGACTCGAGGATGTGTCCTGGACATGGAGCCGCTGACACCGGGAGCAAAGTGTCTCTCCGATCTGCCGCCGTACAGATGGAATCACGGACGAACGTACTGGCACGAATCGCACCTCAGCATCGCCAACCGCTTCCGAGCCTACGGACGACGAGACCTCATCGGCGCGCCGACGGCAGACTCGATGCCGATGGAGCCCCGGTGGCGCGGCTTCATCCGCGTGTCGGAGAACCCCTGGATCCAAGACCATCAGGTGCAGAAGACGATGGTGTATCCCGCCTCCGGCATGGTGAGCATGGTCCTCGAGGCTGCCAGCCAGACGAGACCCGACGTCTTCGGCTACGAGCTCGTCAACATGCGCATCGAGAAGGCCATGGTCATCCCCAACTCGACGCACGGGCTCGAGGTTGCGTTGAACATGAAGACGGACGACGAACCGGCTTCCTTTTCCATCTATTCCAAGCCCCTCGGTCGTGAATGGGAGCGTAACGCTTCGGGCGGCCTCTACTTCCGGACGCGACCCGATGTCTGGGCCTCCGTCTTCAACGGCCACGACGATCGGCTCGAGGCGCTCGACAAGACCTGCGACGAATGGTTGGACCCGCGTCAGCTGTACGAAGCGCTCGACACCGTTGGCATCAACTATGGGCCTTTGTTCCGCAACGTGGTCGAGGTTCGTCGTCGAGAGGCTGCCGTCGTCGGTCGGGTCCGCGTTCCGGACACGCGGTCTAAGATGCCGGCCAAGTTTGAGTATCCTCATGTGCTTCATCCGGCGACGCTGGACGGCATGTTTCAGACGTTGTTCGCTGTCGACTCGTCGCCCATGGTTCCTACGTTTATTCGCAGCGTCTTTGTGTCGGTCGGATCACCACCGTCATCGTCGTCGTGCTTCACCGGGTATGCCACGGTCGAGCGGGCAGGCGTCCGAGGGGCCGAAGCGAGCATTGCGATGCGAGGAAGCGACGATACCCGCGTCATCATCGATGGACTCCATCTTACCGGCTTGTCGTCGCCGGCTGAAGGTGGCTTCTTGCCTAACCACCGCGGGCTCTGCTCGGAGATTGTCTGGGACGAGGACGCGGCTTCGGCATCGCCTACTCAGTATGCTAACCTTGTGACGCTGCTGGCTCACAAGTTTCCCGCCCTGGCCGTTCTTCAGTGCGGAGGAGGCTTCGCGGCTGCGCGGGAGACGCTCACGGCGGTAGGGGGAGGAGGGAGAGACGAGACGCCGAGGCTGACTAGGTATACATTGCTCGAGGGACGGGGAGAAGAGGTGGACAAGATCCTGGACTGGGCTGCTGACACGCCGCTGAGGCCCTTGATTGAGGTGAAGCAGAGGGTTGATGAGGAAGAGATTTCGGATCATCTTTACCACGTCATCGTCGTCTTTGCTGACGCTGAAGTCGACGTCGACGTCAACAGGCTCAGGAAACAGCTTAGAGCGGGCGGCGTTCTCTTGACCCAGCATCATCAAGACGGTCAGACAAATGGCGTCGGCAACGTGGAGCAGGTTGCCTTTGACGCCGTGGTATTGAACGTCTATCGACAGCCAACAGCGACGGCAGAGTTGAAGGATGTCGTCCTCTTACTGCCCGACGAGCCCAGCGCCGAAGCTCTCGCCTTTACGGAGACTTTTCAGCAGTTGATGAGCACAGCGGTGGTAAAGGTCGTGTCGGCAGCAGAGGTTAAGAAGGAGCAGGCTTCAGAGTTACTGGCAGGAAAACTGGTCATTTCTCTTCTCGACTTTTCTCTCCGGGAGGATGCAGAACCCTGCTCGGTCTTCGAGTGGAACGAGAACGACTTTGACGTCTTCAACGCGGTCCAGACGTCAGCCAGGGGCATCCTCTGGATCACACGCAGCGCGCATATGAATCCCCGAAACCCAAAGGGTGCGCCCATCGTGCCTCTAGCGAGGACGCTCATGTCGGAAGATCCGCTCAAGACAATCGTCAGCTTGGACGTCGGCTTCGAAACCCTTCTCGGCTCTTCATCGCTGAGCCGCAATGTACTCGAAATAATCGACAGAACGTGGAAGACAAAAGCCGTTTCTACTGAGCCGGATGAAGCTCCCCGGGAGATGGAATATGGAGAGGAAGATGGCAGGCTTTACATTCCTCGGCTTCGGCCTTGTGCTGCGCTTAACAGGTTACTCCTCGAAGACGACGACGGCAGCAATACTAACAGCAGGGATCTCGTACGGAGGCCTTTTGCGTATGACGAATGTCCGAGAGAGCTGAGACTGGTCTTGGCCCGGCCTGGGATCGGTGACGAGGCGCAGTGTTGGACTGAGTCTGACTGCGATGATGATCCCGGCGAGCTGCGGCCGGACGAGGTCGATGTTGAGATTACGGAGGTGCCGCTGACCCATCTCGATCTGGAGACGGCGATGGGACGGAGTTGCGAGAGCGTTCTCGGTATGGATGCTGTCGGGCGTGTGAGGCGCTTCGGCTGTTGTGTGAGAGGGTTGAAGGTCGGTGACGAGGTTGCTTCGCTTACGGCGGACGGGGCGATGAGGAACCTTGTGCGCGTCGAGGCAAGGATGGTGATGAAGGCGAAGAAGAAGCAGAAGCAGGAGATATCGTTGCCAAGCCTCCTCGTCAGCGCCTACTACGGCCTCGTCTACATGGGCCGGTGCGGTCCAGGCCGCTCCGTCTTGATTCAAGCCGGCGCCAGCGCACACGGCCTCGCGGCGGTGAATATAGCAAGGCGAACCGGCGCCGAGATCTTCGTCTCCGTCTTCGGACCGGACGCCGGACGGCAGCGGGAGCTGGTCAGACGAAGTGGCGTCGAGGACGGCAGCATCGTTGATGTCGTTGACGAGAGCTGTCTCGTAGCCTTTGTGAGGGCCAGGACTGGTGGGAGGGGGGTGGATGTGGTGTTTAATCCTACGGGGGAGTATATAGGGGCTGGCTTTCAGTCTGTGCGGAGAGGTGAGTCTTCCCCCCCCTTGTGCCCCTTTTCTCGTGGTCGTTTTGTTCTCTTTTACTGACCTTCTATATGACTTCTAGGTGGTACGGTGGTGCAGTTCGCAGATCGGTCGCGGGCGGTTTCGTCGATGGGAGGGCCTGCGACGGTGGTGAATCTTCATCTTGGCCAGCTTGTGAGGGATGATGCGGCGTTGGTGGCGGAGATGCTGGAGAGGGTCGTCCGTCTTGTTGAGGGAGAGGAAGATGGAGACGATGACGGAGATGAAGACGATGGCGAAGAAGAAGAAGCAGATACCTGGGATATCGACAGAATCCCCGACGCCCTTCGACGGCTTCAGACAGCCCCCTATTCTGGTCCCGTCCGTCTCGTCGTCAACGGAAGAGAGTCCCAAGTCAAAGCAGCACAACCGCATAAGACGACAAACAGCATCACAGCCGAAGCCATCGATCCGAACGGGACCTACCTCCTCGTCGGCGGCCTCGGAGGTCTGGGACGCAGCATCGCAGAGCTCCTCGTATCCAGCGGCGCCCGCCATCTAGCTCTTCTATCTCGCTCAGCCGCCTCCTCCTCTTCACCATCATCATCATCGTCATCAGCATCCTGGCTCGCCGGCCTTCGCTCCCGCGGCGTCAACGTACAAACCTTCGGAGCGGAAATTTGCGACGCAGACCAGCTTTCATCCGCGCTGAGCACGATGGCGACGCAGATGCCTCCCATCCGCGGCGTCTTCCACTGCGCGGCCGTCGTCCGCGACGCAGTCTTCCACAACATGGTCTTCTCCGACTGGCGGGAGGCGACGATGGCGAAGACGAAGGGGACGCTGAACCTCGTGCGGGCCGTGCCGGAAGATGCCTTCTTCGTCTTCCTCGCCAGCGCGGCCGGCGTCATCGGCAGCCGCGGACAGGCGAACTACGCAGCCGGGAACGGCTTCCAAGACGTCATGGCCCGAAGTCTTCGTCTCGGCTGTGACTGTGATGATGGAGGAAGAAGAAGGCGAAGGAGAAAAGCGGTCTCGATCGATCTCGGTCCCGTCCTCGGCGCGGGGATGCTGGCCGGGTCGGATCCCTCTGCCGAGGCTACGCTGGCGACTCTCCGCGCGAGCGGCTTCTACGCCATCCGTCATGAAGATTTCTTACGTCTTGTCTCCTACGCCCTTTCATCCATCGACATAGTCCCCGCTCAGATCGTGGTCGGCGTCGGGACGGGAGGACTGATGAGGCAGAACCAACCGGCAGACCCATACTGGTCCCGAACAGCACTCTACCAGCACATGAACCTCGTCGACGTCCCCCCCTCCTCCCTCCTCCTCCTTTCCTCCTCCTCATCACCACACAGCTCCGACGCGAACCCAAACGGAAAGGGAAAGACCACAAACCTAAGCCTCTGCGTCGACGTCCCCTCCGCCGCGGAAGTCGTCCGCACATCCCTCGTGAAGATGCTAGCGAAGGCCATGACGATGCTCCCGGAAGAGCTCGACGCGAACCGCGCCCCGAGCGCGTACGGCGTCGACTCCCTCGTCGCCGTCGGCGTGAGGAGCTTCATACTCGCCGCCTTTGCCGTCGAGGTCTCCGTCTTTGACGTCTTGGGCGAAGATACCATTTCCGACTTGGCGAGGGGGGTTGCTGAGAGGGCGTTTGCGAGATGATTTTTTTCTTTCTTCTCCTTTGTACTTGTTTCCTTTACTTTTTTGCCTCTTTCAGGAGCCTTTTGTTCTTCTTTTTGTAACATCTCTCCTTGAAACGGGGTGCATGTAGGATCGTGTATACTAATGTCGTCTCCCTTGAGTTATAGCCTCTGTATATATATCTCTCTCAACGTCAAGGGGGTATTGCTGAGAAAATGTAAAGGTTGGCATAACTGCGAAGGTGAAGCAAGCAACTAAGTGACTACCCGTAGATCCTCAGGCTCGGGGGGTCCTCGCCTAGGTAGTAGGTAGTAGGTGAAGTACGGATAAGAGGCCTGTTGAAGATGATAGACGGACGTTACGCCCTTCGTCCTCGATAATTCAGCTTGTCTGAGGTTATTATAGTTGTTACTGCGTTTCATAGACCTTATAGATGCTTTCAAAAAAGATGTACGCGTCGTTGATCAATGGCAACGGGAAGGGATCGTGACGAAATAAAAGGGGAGATGGAGAGTGCAGACAGAGCGAGCCAAAAAACAAAAGAGTTAAAATGTGAATAACGTAAAAAAGAAAATCCAGATGTATGCGTAATCTGGGAATCGAACCCAGGGCTCCCCGATGGTGCTGATGGCAACGGAGAATTTTACCACTAAACCAATTACGCTTATACCACAAACGCTCAAACTCTGACATATCAAGGCTATTCTTCACTCGCGATCATCGCCATTACCCCTGAGTCTGACCACCAACATCATTGACACCATACACATCCGTACACTTCACAAAACTTACAAGCAACACAACTAGCCAAGCCTCTCTTCCCACCTGGATCCAGCAAAACCCTCAAGACTCCCCCACAGCATCTCCCTCCCCTTCCCCCCGATCCTTCTCCATCAAAGCAGACGCAGACGATCCCTCCGGCTCCCAAACAGCCTCGACGACGCTCATCCGACAATCCCCCGACCTGGTGACGCCCTTGAAGACGAACCTCTCGTCCGCCAACCTGAAGAGCTCCCGGAACTGATCCGCGTCCCTCTCCTGCGCGTTGAAGAGGATCATCATGATCATGTCCATGCCCCGTATCAGCTTCTCGTCCCACGGCTTCTCGGCGGCGGCGCCGGGCGCGAGGAGGCAGTGCTCGTTGATCACCACCCTCGCGCCCGGTTTCAGGGCGGGAATCAGGTTCTTGAGGATCTTTACTGCGTAGGGGGTTGAGTAGTTGTGTAGGATCCATCGGTAGTAGTAGACTTTTTTGTTCCCCCTTGTTAGTTTAATATGTCACGCATGTAAGAAAAGGGGGAGGGGAGGGGAAAACTCACCATCAGCCCCCTTAACAGGCTGCTCCTCGAAAAAGTCATGCTCCTGCAACCGGATCCGAGCGGCAACAGACGGGTCCTCGCAGATAGGCACAGGCGCACTGTCAACCGTCTGCGTCAAATCCTGTACGACAAACGTCATCCCCTTCCACCTCCTCGCCAGCTCTACGCAGACGAAGCCATGGCTCCCCCCTACGTCGACGAAGACGCCTCCCCTACCGTCCACATCCGAAAGGTCGTACCCGTCCACGAAATGACGGAGCTCGTAGCCCTCTCCGGCCGAGAGGCTAGCCATGGCGCCCCCCATCCTCTTCGCCCTCTTCGGATCCTTCCCCAGCGTCACGAACATGGGTTCCGTGGCGACCGTGTCGAAGGCGTAGTTGAAGCCCGTCCTCGTCAGAGACGTGGCCTCGGGATGGTCCTTGAGAGCCTTCAGCACTTGCGCCGCCGACGGGAAGACTTCTTCCGAGTTGAAGCCCACCCAGTCTTGTAGGGATTCGTCTTGTGCCAGCAGTCTCGACGCAGCCGTGTGGCTGATCTGTCCCGCCGACGACTCGCAGAAGATGCGGTTCGTCATGACGTGTCGTAAGACGCGAGCGAGGTTGGTCGGATCCAAGCTCGTTTTGGTCTGCAGCTGTGAAAGTGATATGGCTCCGTCCAGGGGCACGAGCTTGGCTGGAGGAGAACCCATCAGCTCTTCCATCCATCTTCTTCTCTTCTCTCTCTCTTCTTCGTTAATTCAGTCAACGTACCGATACCGTAGTTGTTGATGATTTGAAGACTCAGGGTATTCAGATACTGCTCTTCTTTTTTCAGCAAGCACTCAGGAACACACACACAAGAAGATGAGAGACAAACGTACACTCCAAACAGTCCATCTCACATTCTCCCTCGGCCCTCGAACCAGACTCTCAAGTTCCTGAGCCGCACACACAACCTCAAGCCGACTCGTCTGCAACTCAGGCGGCAAAGGCGGGAAGCAATCCGGAGCGTTGACGTCAAATCCCGGCTCCGGCAAGCCATTATCCCTGACATACCTATCCAGCTTCTCCGTCTCCACCGTGATCTTGGCCGCGAGCTCCATCAGACGGGACGGTTGACGGTGTGGCTTCTTGTTATCGTTGTTGTTGTTGTTGTCATCGTCAACGACGGCGACGGCTGGAAGACTCTCGTGCTTGGCTCTTCGGTGGGAGAAGCCGGAGAAGGATCGGCGATTCTGCTTGTTCTTGTTGTTGCTGTTGTCGTTGTTGCTGCTGCTGCTTGACATGGGTAGAAGCCATGATGGCACTTTAAACTTGGCCATGGCTTCCTTTCTTTTCCCGTCCTTCTCTCTTCTCGTTCTTGATTTGACCTTGTCCACGATGGTATCCCAAGATCGTTTGTACTAGCAGATACCTAGTCGATGAGGAGGGAAGAGGAAACGAGAAAGATGAAGAGTTCGTCAGCTTAGCAAAGGGGATCAAGTTGCTAAAGGAAAAGAAACAGAGAGAAAGAGAGATGAAAGTACATATAACACAACAGAAGGGGGAAGAATCAGAGTCAGAGGAGAACAGAGAAAAGAGTGAGAGAGGGAGAAAGAGAGAGAGAAAGATCTCCGACGACGATAGATAGGTAGATAGATAGATAGATACCTACCTAGATAGGTTTTTGCGACGCGGCTTTCGGGGCGTTCTGACCCGTTATTAGTTGGATAAACACGGAGCAACGCCACCAGAACGAGGCCAAGTCCCGAGCCCCAGAAAGGGGACCGGGGTGTGTGTGTGTGTGTGTGTGGTGGAGAGGGGAGAGGGAGAGGGGGGGTTTGGCCCCAAAGTCCCATCCATCCATCCATCCATCCATACGACCATACAAACCATACCCCCCCCTGAACGCCCCCCTCCCCGTGGCGTGGCGTTCAAATTGCCAAACGCCTCCTTCTCGAAGTCTCCGTCGTGCGTCCCAGAGACCCTCTATTCCCCCCCGTTCAACCATCCAATCATTCCCCTTCCCCTTGACTTCCTCGCCGGAAAAAAGATAACGGTAGGAACCGCTTTCGGAGTACAGAGTTTCTCCCTCCTTCCACGTTGCTGCCCTTGGGATATCCCATTCATCCATTCATACTTACAAACACAAGAAGAAGAAGAATAGGGAAACGGACGAAAAGGGAGGGGAGACGAAACGACGCACTCTGCAGGCATGTATGTATGTACGTCTGTACGTAGGTAGGTAGATAGTAGGTAGCAGCCGGCCTCGGCCGAGAGCACCGTATAGCTCCGTTTGTGGGGAAAAGGAGAAGTCGTTGGCGATGTGGGAAGAAGAGTTAAAGTAGAGAAAGGTTAGCCGAGGAGGAGGTAATTAATAAGAGGAGGAGGAAGAGGGCGTCATGATGGAACGGGGTATGGAAGCGTATGGATGTACTATATATATCTGTATTTAGACAGGTAGACTCCAGTCTCCAGGTGCACTTCTAGTATAAATCGATACATGAAATGGATTCCGTACAGCAGTTGGGGAAATCACATGTATTCATACATAGGTATATCTCTATATATAAACTCAACGAGGGTAACACTGACACTGTACTCCGTAAATAGGTATGCGAACATATCCGTACATACATACAGACAGAGGCCACGATGTAACCGAGAATCCATATCAGGTGGGAAAGTGACGAAGAGAGGACATATCCGTACAAACTTACATACATACATACATACATACACAAGATGATAAAGGATACAGAGATATAGAAAAGAAAACGGAAACATGACAGGTCGATAGACTGACAAGAAAAAAGAAGAAAGCAAAGTAAGCCAAAGTCACCCTGCAATCAACGGAAATCAAAGCAGCGGAAGAGAGAGAGGGGAAAGAAAAGGGGGGGACAACAAACGACGGGCGTAGGTAGTCAAAGAAACATGTCAAGAAGATTGGAAACATGTTTGTCAGACAGCCAAAAGCAATATGATATCAGCATGATAAAGAACAGGAATAGAAACCCGGTAAGATGGCCCGAGGAAAGAGGGAAAAAGCAAAACATCCGCTCCCGTGAAAGAAACAAAAGAAAAGGAAAAAAAAAATGTCTCGTCTCCGTCCCGGCGGGTCGGGCCTGGAACCCTAATGCTCCGGCTTCTGGCCGTAAACTATGTGCAACGGCATGTACATGAGCGCGCCGTTGTCGTGGTACGCTCGCCGAACGTCCATGAGAAACAGCTCGACCTCGTCCCGGCTCCAACCCAGGCCGCGCGTCAGCGGGCCCAGCGCAATCGCCTGCAGCCCGTCGAGCAGGATCGTCCGCCAGTAGAGGCCGACCGTCTTGAGCACCTTGTTCTTGGGCCACGTGCCGATGGGTACGTGGAAGACGCGCTCCGTCACGTTGACCAGGCCCTCGTCGCGCATCGTTTGGGCCAAGAAGCCCCCGGCAGCGCGGTCCAGATCGATTCCGAGCGTGGTAAGACCCTCGTTGACGCGGGCCCAGAAGCGGGCCACCGCGTGGTTCTCGGCCATGTTGCCGTCAGGCCGGGCGCTTCGCGGCTTGTGATGAATCTCTTGCAGCTCGATCCAGCCGCCGGGCTTGAGATGTCTGCCTCGCCGTCGGTCAGCCGTCGATTGCTCCGTCGTGGACGGCAGAAAGAAAAGGAAAGGAGAAGAAGAAAAAAAAAGAGAAAAAAAAAACACGCAACTCGTAGGCCTGTCGAAACAGGCGGCGCCAGTCTCGCACCGCCATGACGGTGTGTCTCGAGTGGATATAATCGAAATGGTTCCGCGGGTACAGCCAGGTCGACTCGACGTCATCGACGAGGAAACGCACGTTGGGCGGCAGCCAGTCGGGCTGGATAGGCGACAGGTCGACGCCCAGCACGTGGGCGCTGGGAAACTGGTCGCCGATTTCGATGGCCCAGATGCCGGTGCCGGTGCCCATGTCGAGTATCTGCTGCGGATGGTCGCCGATGGGAGCGAGATGGAGCTTCTGGCTGCACAGAAGCTTGACCATGGCGTGCTTCATGTCCTCTCGCTGCCCGAAATAAAAACGAAGAAAAAAAATGGTCAGCCAAGCGGTCGATCAGCCTTTGCGGTTTAAAGAGGCTTCAAGAACCTCTTGCTCGACGTCGTCGTTGGGGAAGTTGTATGTGCCCTCGCGAAAGCGATGATATCGTCGCCCGTTCTCGTACAGGTAATCTCGCACCGACGACTCGGCCGAGGTGCTGCCGGAGCTGAAGCCGTCGCTGCTGTAGCCGGCATCAGACTCGTCGTGCACCACCTGCTCGTCAAAGTTGTCGGCCACGATGGCTTCTTGGGCTTGCGACAGCGCTTCTCGCGACATGGCCTCCTGCTCCGACGTCGAGAGCGAGGGGAACATCGAGGTGCCGTTGGGGTGCGTCAACGGCGAAGCCAGCTGCGGCTCATCATGGCCTGTCGAGGAGGCGGAGGCGGAGGCGGAGGCGTAACATGTCGATGCGTCCATCGTTTGTTTCGGTGCGTCCCGATGAGCGTCGGATGTCTTGTCGGCGGTTGAGGACGGTGTCTCGCCCT
Organism: Ophiocordyceps camponoti-leonardi (nom. inval.); assembly: GCA_003339455.1. NCBI lineage: Eukaryota > Fungi > Ascomycota > Sordariomycetes > Hypocreales > Ophiocordycipitaceae > Ophiocordyceps > Ophiocordyceps camponoti-leonardi. The sequence continues at coordinate 42,626 of PDHP01000161.1, read as the reverse complement.
GGCTCTGCATGTCGTCGGACGACTTCATGTGTCTGTGCGGGTTATCCGTAGACGGGCAGGTAAGAGATGCGACTCTGGGGAGATGATGAGGACAAAGGCGTCCGCGCTACAGCAGTGCTGTGGTCAAGGTACGGAAGCACATCCGCGCGTCTTTTGGGTGGTAATTTCTGTGATGTGGGAGAAGTGTGATGTGTGATGTGTCGGTGTTTGTGGCTGAACCTGTCTGTGGGCTGTATCCGTAGCATGTATCCGTATGTATGTACGAAGTACGGATACTGGCTGCAGGCAATGAATTAAAAGTGCCCGTCATAAGTGATTGCTGCATTTTCCATGCTTGCTAGCAGGATACCTCAGACTTACGTATAGCCGTATGCCTGTCTTCTTGTCACCTGCTATCCTCATTGGCTCGATATCTAAAGGGGGAAAAAAAAATCGACGATGCCTTCCTCTGAACCACAAAAAAAAGAGTCCAGCTCGCCTTCCTCACGGCTTGCATCAGCTTCTGAATACCCTACACCCACATCCCATTGAACCATTTGCACCCTCTCCAATTCCTGTGACCGTCATGACTCGCAATCCCTTCCGGCCTCAGGAGACCATCAAGGACGCGTCTCTCCACCAAGAGGTTCTCGTGTTGCTCGCCGATAACCGCTTCGCCGACGCCAGCCGTCTTCTCTTTGACCTGCCGCCCAACGATGGCTACACCTACCACGCTACAGCCAGCGTCAGCCTGGACGAGGCCCAGACTGCCGTCGGCCGGGGTAGAGCCAACGGTTTACACGCCTGGTATCGTGCCGACGACGGCTCTCCCGTGAGTCCGTCATTGTCCCGCCGGCTCTCCGGCTGATTTTGGACTCGGGCAGAGGGATCCCCCGCCGCAGACGGACGTGGAAGCATACGTCTCCGTCTTCAGCCCGTCGACCACGACGACCTCTGCGCTCAAGAATCTGGGAACAAACGCCAAGAAGGGCTCTATCCGGTCCGAAGTGGCCCGCCACCTCGACGACAAGCGCTTCATCCATGCCTCCCTAACGTCAAGGTTGGCCGTGGCCAAGTGCAAATCACCCCCTTGCCTGAACCCGTCACTAGACTTTTGGGCATGGTCGTGCCGCAACCTGGAGTGGTGTGGCCCTTGCCCGTCATCGGAGTTGGTGGCCACGAGCCACCACGTGCTCCCGGTGCTCATGCACCACTTCGGCTGTGCGACGCCGTCCCACGAGAGCCTCGAGGTGCTCAAGAGGCTGGCAGACGGTCGCCCCGTCGTCGACGTCGGCTCCGGCAACGGCTACTGGTCCTTTCTGCTGCGGTGCTACGGTCTGACGGTGCACGCCGTCGACAACATGCAGAGCCGTTGGCGGGTGAATTGGATCGACGATACGGCTGTCATGGACGGCGTCGCCTGGCTGCGAAGACGGGCGGGCGGTAAAGACATGGTGATGCTGCTCGTCTACCCCGTCGTCGGCGTCGACGGCGCCTTCACTCGCCAACTAGTCGGCGCCTTCAGGGGCGACACGCTTGCTGTGGTGGGCACACAGAACGGCAATGGCTACACCGGCTTCAGAGGCCTGACCATGGACCGGTACATGGACAGGGAGCATCCAGACTGGACAAGGGTGGTGCAGATTCCCCTCCCGAGCTTCCCCGGCAAGGACGAGGCCTTGTTTGTCTTTCAGCGGGGGAAGGGGGGAGCAACAGCAGCGGTCGAGTGAGGTCAGCACCAAGCACGGAGCCTTGCCTTGTTGGAACAAGAGGGTGAGCGGGCGGGCGTCGACATGGGTTGGGGGGGGATGGTGATGGTGGTGTGGGGAGCTCCAGACTCCTTGTCAGAACCTGAGAGATGGAGAGAGAGCGGTCATCAATCATCTCACAGGACACAGACTGTCAGACAGACATACGGATACGTACATGCATATGGAGTATATGTATCCGTACACTTACAACTACTACAGTGATGAGGAGTTTCTTGGTCGAGTCCCTGGAGAAGCAACTATCGGCTGACCTGGAGTTTATTTGGTCCTCTGAAGTCGTCTTTAGCTTATAAGGGGACCAGAGAGCCTCAGAGGGCGCGAGGAGGGAAAGACACAAGATGTCGCGCCGCCGAGAAAGTATGTATGTAAGACTGTGATGACGATCCATTGGAACGTCGGTCAGTGGCTGCTTAGCGCCGGACGACTCCAGGCGGCGGTGCGTCGAGGCGGCGGTGCTTTCAGCGGGGGGGCGCCTCTGTAAGTGCGTCTATGTAGTATGTATTGTAGTATGCAGTGTGTGTGTAGTAGGAGTAAGTAGGACTGTAGGCGCACAGCATCGTCTTCCGCTCCTTGTCATCTTTTCTTGTCTTCTCCCCCCAATTATATTCCCCCTGTCATCGATATTTCATCTCTCTCTCTCTCTCTCTCTCTCTCTCTCTCTCTCTCTCTTCCTTGTAACCAAGAAGGAAAAAAAAAAGCGCCATGTCACTCCACGTCGAAGACCACACGCGGAGTCGATCGAGGTCTCGCGAGCGCCGATCCCGTGACTACGACGACGACGGCTATCACGGACGGTCTGGCGGGGGGAGAGGAGAAGGGGGATACGGTCGCGAAGACTCATACGCCGTGTCGGACCAGATGCTCAAGTTCCTGCCGCAAAAGTACGGTCGAAGCAAGTATAAGGATCGCGACGATCAGGACCTCGCCTACGGATCTATGCCCCCCCCTCATCCCTCCTCCCCTGCGTCCGGCGCGCCTGCCTCGTCCTCGACTCGCTACTACGAAGCTCAGAGGGAGTCGTACTACAGGACCGTGGAGAAGAGCGGCGGTGGTCCGAGAAGGGAAAGGGAGAGGTCTGAGGAACGGCTCCGTCCGGTGGAGACCGGCCGTAGTCGGGATCGGGACCGGAATAGTTTGGGCGTTGATTCGGGACCGGGTCGGAACCGGTCTCGGTCTCGGGATGGGCGTGAGCGCGAGCCTTCTCCTCGTCCGCCTACGTCTCGGATGTCTTCCCTCACGGTGGAAGGCAATAATCGAGGACAAGGAAGCAACAGGCTTTCCGCAGCGCCGGCCTCTCCTCTTCTTGAATCCTACAGAGGAACATATCAAGATTGTTCTCCTATGCCTTCCCCCCTCCTCCTACCGACCAAAGGACCAGCAGGTGGTGGTAGTGGTGGCATCGACATGATGGAAGCCCTCACTCCACCGCTAGGCTACCACTCCGACGTGTCAGAAGACGAAAACGGCAAACGAAGCCGTCGAGCCCGCTTCCACGACGCGCAAGACATAGCGACGACGATAGCCCAAGCGCTCCGAGGCGAAGGCCGACCCGACACCCGTCCCCTCATCGACATCCTCCCCAGCCTGACGCACGAGCAGGTCCTCGAGCTCAGAGCAGAGTACAAGCGTCTCGTCAAGACGGGCGTCGACCGCAAAGGCGTCAACGTGGCCAAGCATCTACGCGCGAGGCTCAAGGACGATGATCCTTCCCTCGCAAAGGCATGCTACGCCGTCGCCCTCGGCCGTTGGGAGAGCGAAGCCTACTGGGCCAACTTCTGGTATCAGGGCGACAAGACCCGTCGCGAGCTTCTGATCGAGGCTCTCATGGGACGGACCAACGATGAGATCCGCCGTATCAAGGACGCCTTTTCCGATAAGAAATACGGTGATAGCCTCGTCACTTGCATGCGTACCGAACTCAAGGAGGACAAGTTCAAAAAGGCCGTCCTGCTCGTCCTCGACGAGTGTCGTATGGATGACTACGATGGCTATGGTCGTCGCCTCCCGCTCGATCACGACCTCGTCGACGAGGATGTTGCCGACTTGAGGCGCGCCGTCAAGGCTGACAAGGGCGGCGAGAGCGCCATGATTGACATCGTCATCAGACGGAACCATGATCATCTGAGGGCCATTCTGGGCGAGTATGAGCATCGCTATCGTACCAACTTTGCGCGAGAGGCTCTCAAGCGAAGCGGAAACCTAGTTGTGAGTCTCGCTATCTCCCCCCCTTTCTCTTCAACACTAACCCTAACCCTCTTTTCCAGGGCGAACTCCTCGCCCACATCCTCAACGGCGTTATCAACCGCCCCGTCCGAGACGCCCTCCTCCTTCACCACGCCCTCAACGCCTCCCGAAAGGACGACCTCCGCCGCGAGCTGCTCATCTCCCGTCTCGTCCGTTTCCACTGGGATCCGGCTCACATGCAGGCCGTCCGGAGAGCCTTCCGCGACCGCTACGGCAAGGACCTCGGCGATGCTATCCGCGATGCCGTCTCTGGGCCTCTCGGTCGTTTCTGCGCTGGCCTTTGCATCGCCCGGGTGCCCAATGACGTCCGTCGGGTCGAGAGGTTGCACCACTGATGCGTTTGCTATATAGATGAACAACATACATAGCACTTACATATACGAAGTCTGAACGAAGTTATGATTGGGCTGTTTTCCCCCTTCGTTAATCTGTTATATGCGTGCTCCTAGTCTTGCATCTATCTATCAATCTTGCCTCCCAACAACCGTGACCAAAGCTATTTTCCCTTCTGAGGTTGGTCGAGACATCCAACATGTAAACTAAAGCTCTCCTTTCCCTCACATCACCGCTTCGACCCCTTCCCACCACGGCCCCCCTTACCCTGTCCTTTCGCACCAGCTTTGCCCTTGCCGCCTCCGCCCCCGCCTCCACCGCCCGCCATCATCACCTTGACCTTGCCGACGGGCACCACGTTGATCACCTCCTCCGGCCTCAGCGCCTTGATCAGCTCCACTTCCCTAGGCCACATCTTCTCCTCGTCCCTCGACGCCGCGTCGACGGCGCCTTTCTTCCCCGAGTCGGCCCGCCACCGGTCGAGCACCTCCCTGACGGCTTTGCCCTTCTTCGTCGCCCCGGGTTGCATCTTGGCCTTGTACTTGAACTTGCCCAGCGCGTTCCACGGCGCGCACACGGCTATCGCCTCCAGCAACTCGTCTCCCACCAAAGGCGTGCCTACCAGGGCGTCGAGATCCGCGACCTCGGCGCCCTCGTCCGTCATCATGTTTGTACGCCGCGCCTGCTCGTGAGCCGCCGTTTCTCTCTGCTGTCGCTGGTGCTGCGCCCGACGCCGCTCCTTGGCTGCCTCGAGCTGCGCCTTGGCTTCGGCCCGTGCCTTGGCCTCGGCTTCGGCCTTTTGTCTGCCTGCCGCCGCGCCTATAAGCGCCTCGGCTGCCGCGCGGTCTTCTTCGTCTTGATCTCTGTACTTGTTGGCAATCTTCTTTGCCTTGCCCTTCTGGCCACGTTTGGGGGGTGCCTTGGCCCTAGGCTGCGACGTGGACGAAGTTGACGGTTCCGCCGTTGGCTGATCCTGGACATCATCACCAGCCTCGTCTTGTGCCGCTTCATGAGTAACCTGATTTGGCTCCGAATCGGAGACAATGGCCAGCTGTGAGACACCCAGCTCTGACGCTTCACCGGCATCGTCGTCATCCGCTGCTTGGCCGGATGCCTGGAGAGGATTATCGCGGCGAGAATTGTCCTCGTCCTCATCCTCAGATTGGTGGTTTGACGCAGCGTCACCGTCATCCTCTTCATGATGCATCTCCGCTGCCGCCTCGTCTTCGCTTCCATCGAAGGGCTCGTTGTCCGAGACCGGCTTTGGTTCTTCTGGCTCCGTTTGACTCGCCTCCTCCGCAGCCGGTTCCTCGTGCCGTCGATGTTTGACGTGCCGATCCTTGCTCGTCTCGCTCACCTTAAACATGATGCCGAAGCCGAGTAGAAGCTGCGCTGGTGGCAAATGATTCTTCTTGCCTTGTACCATAAAGCTCCCCTCGGGTAGAAATTCGCCCGTGGGAGCCGCCTTGGATACCTGATCGGCCGTAACCCACCAGGCGCCCATGCCGGCCTTGGAGTCCCACGCATCGGACGAACAGACAGCGAGCGATCCAGCCTGTGATAGTGTTGACGGAGGTATCGGCGCCTCTGGCGTCTTCGGATTGTTCTTGATGATGACCATGGGCGCTCCGCGAAGGTCGGCGTGACAGTAGACATCGCCTTTGCGCAAAAACTTGCGATACAGCATCTCGTTCTGTGCCGCGTCCTTGCCCCCAAGCACCAGGTATCCGTCCGAGGAGACGAACCAGGTAAACTTCTCGAACCACATCTGTTGTCGGATGGGTTGGAGTAGTGCCTTTTCCTGCTTTAGCCCCTTCTTGAGGTCCTGCGTAATCTTTTGCTCAGCGTTTTTCAAAGCCTTGGCCGCTTGCAGCTGCGTCTTTTCCTCCTTGGCCGCAGCCGAGCGCCTTTGTTCGTAGTATTCCCTCGCGTTGCTCCATGGACTGATGCCGAGATTGATTTCCACGGAAAGACTCTTTTCGGCCTCCTTGGTCGTTTGCGACCTCGGTGCAGCGACCTCTCCATCTGAATCACTATCGTCTGAACCACTGTCGTATGAACCACTATCGTCTGAACCACTATCGTCCGTTTCAAACAGGTCTGGCTCTTCGTCATCGTCAGCTTCTTCCTCGGCCAGCCGAAGTGTCATCATGTTCTCGGCAAGATTGAGTGGAAGCACAATGATCTCGGCAACAGGATTCTTCTTCTTCCGCTCCCTCTCGACCAGTTTTCCAACGTCTATCCAGTCCATGCCCTGGGACAGCAGGCCGTTGACAGCGTCCATGGCCTCTTTCACGCGCTCGACGTTGGCCTCGATTGCCGCAGCCCGGCGAAAGTTGACAGACTGCGCCTCCTGAAGACCTTCTAACCGTTTGGCCTGGTCTTGCTTTGCGGCCTCGAGCTTTCGTCTGGCCGTCTCCTCCCGCTGGGTGAGACGACTTTCAAGCTTCTGACCCTCGAGTGAAGAGAAGAAGTCGTCCACCGTCTGATTGTAGCCGGAAAATTCGAGAACCTTGACGGCTGGGTCGCTTCCCAGCATAGTTGGGACGAAGGGGTGGAAGTCGTAGTAGAGAAGGTCTTCCCTCTTTGGTGAAGCATCATCGGCACTCGCCTGCTGCTTATCTTTGCGTTTGGCAAAGATATAGCCTTTGCAGACAGACGAAGTCGTGATTTCTTGGACCTTTTCGCGTGCTTCGCCCAAGAGTTGAACCAGCCTGTCTAGGAGCACGTCGTTTTGCAATATGTCCTCAGGCTTCGCCGCCAAGTCGAAGCCATTGGATCGGAGGGTATGATCGACCATGACGGGAGGTAGCTCGGTAATGGAGACGGCGAGGCTTTTTCTCAAGTTGGCTATCGATTTGCCTTTGGGCTTCTCTGCAGCTTCGCAGGCGGCAGCTCTTGCGACGGAAGACTCCAAGGCTAACCGAACTCGTTGTTTGGACAAGTCCGGAATGGTTGGGTAGTTTTGCCGGTTATCCAGCGAGTACTTGAGGCCGACCCTCTGCGGCTCCTGGCCGGGCGCCTCGGAGACATTGCGCGCAATGGTCAAGATGGTCAGATCGGCATCGGTGAGAATAATGTTACCGCTCTAACATTCACATCAGCTAAGGGTTCAGAAGCTGCCAGTAAAGAGGAGATTAACTTACGGCGAAGAACTCGAGGAACAAGCGGTACTTTCCATCCTGGAGCTGGAACTCGAGCACTCTGTCTGTTCCAATCTGGACAACCGACGTAACCCGCTTCGTCTTGAGGTACTTGCGCAGCTGGGCAACGAAAGCCGAGGGAGCGGCGGCGGTTGTACGGGCGAACTCGGTCAAGTGGCATCGAAAGCCAGAGTCGATGATAAGTTGCTTTTTGCAGTCGGGCTTCGCAAACTTGAAGAGCAAGATCTTGGATGATAGGTCATAGATGTTGGCCACTCGCAGCGTCACCAAGACCTGGTTCAGCTCATGGGCGATGACCTGGATCGCGTGCGGTCAGCGTATGATATATATACGGACACGATTCGACATCACTGGTTGAGTATGGGCGTACCTTGACGTCTAGGGATGAGAAACGTTGCTTCATATTTCCGTATGTCAGGCGCACAATTTGAGGCGGCGCGGATAATTCGTACGGCGGGCCATCGCAGGCGGGCTTGGTGATGACGACATTAGTCACGTGCCAGTAGCTCTAGGGTTGCTAGCACCGAAGGGAGCCTAAAAATAGTGCATAGGTAGCTGCGGATATAGCAGTGCACAACTGCACAGTAATGCCTCAACCTCCAACTCTCCCAACCCCAGGCGGAAGCGGAGTTAAATGTACATAAGGACGATTGCCGACGCTTTTCTTCTGCCTGCTTGGCGACTACGACGTCAGAGACAGACGGACGGCGGTCAAGCCAAAAAGCCAATGGTCCCATGGATCCAGCGGTCATGAAAAGCCTGGCAAAGAAGGAAAAGGAGACAGTCTCTACAGGGGATGTGCTGTCGAACCCATCCATCCATCCATCCACGCCCTCCCTGGGACAGTGAGAGCTACAGCTACAGGCCAACGCTCAGACCGCGGGCGAGCTACTGCACGGCACCAGGGTCCCGATATGTTGTCACAGCAACCTGCTCTCGAGGCATCATAATCACACAGTGAAGGATTCACTCAGCCTACGCATTGAGTTGAAGTGTGTGACAGACGCACAATTGCAGCCCAAGTGGATTATTGTCCAATGATACGACGACGCGCCTCGCCAAAAACAAACCCTACCTGTCCAGCCACCGTTGGGCAGACATCCGGCACCGTGTCGATGCTACCAGGGAGAGGAAGAAAGCTGCCTGCATGCTGCGGCGCCACCAGACTGGCAGTCCAATGGCGTCTCACCACGATGGCACGGTCTCCGGGTACGTATAACCAGCATTGTTCCCGTACAATGATTAATGTCCGGATATGTTGATCACAGCTTCTGCAGTAGATGAATCAAACTGAAGACCAACACAGGCGTCGAAAGAGAAGCTCGTCTCCTGACGACTGTCTGAACAAGGCAATCGGTTCCATGACTTGTTTCGGCTTGAGCTCCTCCACGGATCCGCTCCGCTCCCGCACCCAATGGGGCGGCGGGGCGGCGGGAGGGGCTGGCGAGGTTGGGCCGTCTCTCATGATAACGACCAGGTTGGAAACTGCGCCGAGGCGCCCAGGGTTGTCGCTGAGGTGGAGTCGAGCTGCACAGCTTGCAGATGGCTATGCCGCTTCGGACCTCTGTAAACAAAGAGAGGCCGGTCAACACGAGCGGTTAATAGACACACCCTGTCCAGCAGTGAAGAGGATGTCCAATAGTCGCTCACTCACTCGACTCATCGGCCCCCTTCCCCCCCCCCCCCGTCCTCAAAACCCTTTCCGCTTCCTCTTCTCCTCCAATAACCTTCATCCACGCCCAATCAACCAGACGAGAAAGCAGAGAAAGACAGGAAAAAAAAGGTCTTGCTAGCCCAGTTTTTCCCCCTTCGCTTTCTCTCTCTCCTTCTCTCTCTTCTCTCCTCTCCCCTCCCCTCCCCCGTCCTTTTTCTCTTCGACTTTTGTTTCCTTCAGGAACAGAAGCCAGAGAATCCTTCTTGTCTTCCTTTCGTTCACGAGCGGAAGGTTGTATGAGAAGATTCTCTCGCGCCATCAAAAGTCGTCAATCTGGACTTTGAGGCTCGCGTCCCCGTGCCCTTTAGCATCTTCCCATCAACATATCGCGACGGCGAGTCGCAGACAACGACACAGACGCACGAGGAGGTTGATATCCAACTCCCCACCAAGCAGCCAGCCGGACGGGAAGGTCAATACTCTTCTTACAGCGCCAAAGTCGATCTCCCCCCTAGTGGAGAGAAGCGGTACAGCGAAGAAGAGGTCCATATTACACGTGAAGAAGAGCGTTACCGCCGTCCCGGTTTCCAGCACGAGCATTTCGTCAAAGAGGAGCACCGGTAAGGTTTTTTTTTTCTTCCGTGTCGTATTCATCGTGTTCTTCTGTCATGCAAGAGCCATCCCGTGTTATGAGAGGGCAGCCTTGAAGGGGGTTCGACTAACAGAAATATCACAGGCCAGCACGCACCGAGTTCACCGAGACCCACGTCGAAGTCGACACTCATCGCCCTCAGTATCAGAGCCCCATCGACATTGCAGAGCGTGAGTACCGAGAGCGCTTCCGCCCTCAGTACCACACCACCGTAGACACCCCTTCTCGGCCGCAATACCAAGCCGAGAGCGTCAAGGTCAACGAGTACACCGTTGACGGACGACCTTGCCAGACGACTCAGAAAGAGGAAGTCAAGGTCAGCCAGTACTCGGTCGACGGACAGTCTTGCCGGCCCGGTTACAAGCAGGAAGCTCGAGTTTGTGAGGACACCGTCGAGCCCGTACGCTTTACCCGCGCTCACCAAAAGGCTAACATGGGATATTACGACGAAGACGGTAAGTCGCGTTCACACCCGTTCTTTGAATCTAGAGTCGAAGGACGGCTTTTGATACTAAGAAATCGGGGCTTCAGGCCACTATCACTCTTTCCGTCACGGCATGCACAAGCTTGCCGAGAAGATTGCTCACCCGCATAGTCATCGAGAACCTGAGATGGAGGGAGGCGGCTCTGCCAAGTACGGACGTTCGTGTGGTGGTGGTGGCGGCGGAGGAGGCGGCGAGTCGGGAGACTCGTATCTGCCCAACACCGTGACGATTCCCTGCCATCACATCCGCCTTGGAGATTTCCTTATGCTTCAGGGTCGTCCGTGCCAGGTAATTCGCATCTCAACGTCGCCGGCCACGGGTCAGTACCGCTATCTTGGCGTGGACCTCTTCACCAAGCAGTTGCAGGAGGAGTCGTCCTTCATCTCGAACCCGGCGCCCAGCGTGGTCGTGCAGACGATGCTGGGTCCCATCTTCAAGCAGTATCGCGTCCTCGACATGTCGGACGGCATGGTCGTGGCCATGACGGAGACGGGCGATGTCAAGCAGGGCCTTCCCGTCATTGACCAGTCCAACCTCTGGAGCCGGCTCAACAACGCCTTTGAGTGTGGTCGCGGCAGCGTGCGCGTGCTTGTGCTCAACGATGGCGGCCGCGAGCTTGCCGTCGACATGAAGGTCATCCACGGCTCGCGCCTCTAGAGAACAGGAACTTCTTCCCCGGACGGACACATGACGAGGAACGGGACAGTGGAAGGTCATGGGGGACTGTATCAGGTGTGCCTTTCTATGAGCAGAGATTGGACGGATATGTTGTCTATGGTGACGGTGATGGGCGAGACGGAGGTCGTAGTCTTTGATGCGACGCGCCCCTTGGTTTTACTTGGGCATAGAAAGAGTCGCACCACTAAGGCCGTCTGAATCGTGTCTCGGCCCGCGTGCGAGTGGGATAGCATATATATGTATAGGTATGTATGTGTGTATGTGCGTGAGAGAGAGAGTGTGTGTGTGTGTATATGTATGTGTCTACCGACATCGTGTGAGTGAGATGGAGATAAGAGCTCTCACGGGACGGCCCTCGGCCCGGAGCCGGTCACGTCCGGGGCCCGATGAGGCAAGTCTCCTAATAGCTGCTCGTGACCCGCGAAAGAACGGCCTGGACGAAAAGGAGAGGTGTTATCGAGGGCATCATGTGACTGATAGCGGCAAGGGGATGGAACATGATCTAATTCGAAGAGGGAATAGCGTCGCCGTTTTGTCGTTGATCTGAGACATATTGGTTGATAGACTGTTGGGTAGATAAGGCCTAGGGTAGGCCAACTCAAAGTCAGGGATGGGTGGGTATATAAAGGATGGGGAGAGAGTTGAAGAAGCTCTGTGGCCTTTTAGTTGTCTTCTCCTATCCATCTTCTGTGTAACGATAAGCAAGGCAGAGAATACCTGACGCACCATGGGAGGTCAGCCATCGAAGAGCAGCAACATCCCTACGCGGGAGAGAAAGACGGTGGCGGCGGAGGGAGCATGTCGGGACATGGACAACGTCTACGATGAGAAGAAGGGCCGACGGCCGGTGGAGGAACGGCCGGCAGAGGAGCTCCCGCTGGAGGTGGTGGCAGCACGGCCAGAGCGCATTCTGGAGGATCCCAAGAACCGGTAAGTCGTTGTGTGTTGGAGTAAGGGGGGGGGATTACAACCGCGGACTTGACTAAAAGAACTCAACCCGTAGGCTCGCCATGAGGGCCCTCAGCTCGACCAACCCGCAGCAGGTCCTCAGCAGCCCGGCGGCGAGGGCGGCAGACCAGCAGGTCTTCAACGTCCGGATCCCCTCGGAGGGGGCGCCCATCACGAACCAGCGAAGCAGCGGACGATGCTGGCTCTTCGCCTCGACCAACATCTTTCGCATCGCCCTGATGAGCAAGTACCAGCTCGACAAGTTCGAGCTGTCGCAGGCTTACCTCTTCTACTGGGACAAGCTGGAAAAGGCCAACTGGTTCCTCGAGCAGGCGCTGGACACGACCAAGGAGCCGCTGGACGGCCGCCTGATGCAAACGTTGTTGGGCGATCCCATCTCCGACGGCGGTCAGTGGGACATGGTGCACAACCTGGTTGACAAGTACGGCCTGGTGCCGCAGTCGCTATACCCCGACAGCTGGAACGCACAGAGCTCGGGGACTCTCAACACGGTGCTGAAGCACAAGCTGCGCGAGTCGACGCTGCGACTTCGGCGCATGGCGAGCGACGAGGGGGCGAGCGCGGCGGCGCTGAGCGAGGCCAAGAACAAGATGGTGGCCGAGGTGCAGCAGGCCTTGACCCTTCTCCTGGGTCCGCCGCCGAGCCCGACCGAGGCCTTCCGATGGGAGTACCAGGACCGTAACGGACGCGGGCACGAGCTGCGGATCAAGCCCCGCGACTTTGCGCGTCAGCTCGACGGCAACGGCGTCCGCATCAGCTCCTCCACCATCGACGGCATGGTCTCCCTCGTCGACGACCCTCGCCACGAGCCGCTGACGCTCCTGACGGTATCGCGACTGGGTAACGTCGTCGGAGGCCGTCCCGTGCGCTACATCAACGTCCGCATGTCGACGATGAAGACGGCCTGCGTGCAGATGCTCCGAGCCGGCCTTCCCGTCTTCTTCGGCTGCGACGTCGGCAAGTTCGGCGACAGGTCGTCAGGCATCCTCGACACGGAACTCTTCGACTACGCCCTCGGCGGCCTGTCCTCCGACGGCCTGCTGGGCATGAACAAGGCGCAGCGCCTGCGGACGGGCGAGAGCCAGATGACGCACGCCATGGTCCTGACGGCCGTTCACATCGACGAGGAATCGGGAGAGCCGACGAGGTGGCGAATCCAGAACAGCTGGGGCAAGGACACGGGGTCCGAAGGCTGGTACGTCATGTCTGATGCTTGGATGGATGCCTTTGTCTTCCAGGTTGTTGTCGAGAAGCGTTTTTGTAGCAATGAGGTGCGCAAGGTGTTGGATCAGGAGCCGGTCGTGCTTCCGCCTTGGGATCCGATGGGGTCGCTGGCCTAGGTAGGTGTGGTAGATTGGCGCTTAGGTAGCGAGTAGGGGAAGAGAATGTTTACAGGAAGTGAGGCTTTCCCCCCCCCCCCTCTCTCTCTCCCTATCTCTCGTTTGCGATGCCCGACTCGCCACCCCTTCTATCTTCTAGTAGCATCTACGAGTTGTAGCCAGTAGTTTTCATGTAGTGCGGATAGTATCCCGTAGGCATGGTCGAGACTGGGGTGGTCACGTGAGTTCCCTTTCCCGCACACAAACGGGCACCAACAACACCCTCATGTCTATTTATCGTTGCCTCTCCCAATATCCTGATATTATACCGACGCTCCGTTCCCTGCGCAAACGGCTCGCCCGCGTCGGGTCCCAGCACCTGGAACAAAGCCCAACGAGAACCCAACGAGTGACTTTTCCATCATCAGCATGGCATGGCAACGCGACGCCCAGCCCCGTATTCGCGGGACGCTGTAGACTGTTAGCCGTATACCCCTTTATTATTTATATGTAGTAGTAGTAGTAGATGGAGAAGGGAGAGAGAGAGAGAGAGCGAGAGAGTGAGAAGAAGAAGCGCGAGACAGGGGCGTCACCGAGCCGAGGCCCCCTTCTGAATGTTCCTTCAGCTCTTACACCTGATGACGCCGTCGGTAACCAGCCAGCCCCCGCTAGTTGCCTACAACCTGTATTTGCCTACCGAATAGAGAGATATAATATCGCCACGCGCCTTTCTCCCTCTCTCTCTCTCTCTCTCCTCCCTCTCTCTCACCATCTATTTCTCTAATATCAGATTCTCTTCCCCCTCACTCCTTTCTCCCCCCTTTTCCTCTGCGCTCATCGGCTCCGAGCGTCAAGCATCAACGTGTCTGTTTTTTCTCGCGCCATGTCGGACCGCCACCGCAGCGTAAACTCTAATAGGGCGTCTATGCCTGTCGGCTCCGGCTACGGCTCGCTCTACGCCGGCTCCGAACCTCCCCGGCCCTACGTCACCACGCCGCGAACCTACGTCACTTCTACCTCGGCCGCCGGCGTGCCCACGACTACGCGCACCTACGCCGTAGGCCCGGACCATCGTAAGCGCTCTGCCCGTCGATCTACTCTCGACTCTGGCGCCGTCCGGCCCGTCATCGTCACCACCACGTCCCCTTCCACCACCACCACCAGCAGCGCGTCTGCTGCTCCGCACAAGGACCGTTCTCACACCTCGTCGTCTGCCACCCGCGCCGGCAGCCCCGCCCGCCACGATGAGCATCGACTCTACGCCCAGCCGGCGTCGTCGATCCGCTCTCACAGCACGACCCGACCTTATTACGTGTCGGCCGCCGACGATGTAGGCCGCTTTCGCGACGCCATGCTGAGCCCCCGGGAGGTCGACGCCTATCGCAGCTCCCGTCCTTCTGTCGTCTATCCCAGCGATCCTCGTCATAGCAACGCTGCTGTCGATTATGGCGACGACGGATATCAGTATACTAACGCTGGCGAGCTTGCCCGCTACGACCTCGGCGTCGCCGATCGTGCTTCGCGTCCGCGCCGTCAGGAAAGCGTTGACAGGGGCTACCATCGTCACTATGGCCCGGACAAACGTAGCTTCAACATCAGTCCAAGTACGGCTTACAACATGAACACAAGCCGTCCGTATGACGGCAGAACTGGCCCGCCCCCGTCCACTCGTGGCTTCGGCAAGATCACGAGGGCCTTTGAACCTTCCCGAGACCTGCCGCCGGTTGCTCCCATTCCGTCATCACCTTCGGTGGCGACTCAGTCCGAGGCTGCTTCTGACCGCTGGGACACCGGGCGACGCAGCGGCAGCAACCGTCCGCACTCGGTACACCAAGACGGAGCGCCTATCCGGTCGTCTCACCACGACGACCGCCATCGTAGCCGAGACGACGACCGTCATCGGAGCCGTGATGACCCCAACCGGTCCCTGGATCTTCCCCGCTTCAAGGATGATAACGTTACCTCCCGAGGCTTTGGCATCCGCACTGACGTTTCTGGCCGTCGCGATTCCCGGATCGAGGACGATTTTATACCCGTTGAGGACCGGCACGAGAGGAGGCATGACGACGACGGCGGTGCCGATAGGGAACGCTCTCGTCTTCGCGACAAGGTGGCCGCCGGTCTGAGTGTTGCCGCCACCGCCGTGGGCCTCGCACCCGCGATCGTCAAGGACGATGGCGCGAGGGAGCCCAGCCTTAGGGAGCCAAGGAGGCGTCGTAGTCCGGACGAAGGCCGTGATAGATGGAACGACGCGGCAGATGCTCCGCTTTCCGGCGGCACGGAGAGGGAGTCCGGACGGACGGGAGGTTCTTTTTCCATGTGGGACGAGCCGAGGCCTCACGCTGACGCCTCAGACCGTCTTCGGCGAGAGTCTGAGACTGCGGTGGATCGCGTTAGGCGAGATCCCGACGCCGTCGCCGCCGCCACCGCCGCCGCCACCACCACCACCACCACCCACAGGCGAGACCCTGAGATCGCCGACCGTCATCGACGAGACCCCGAAGTCGCCGACCGTCATCGGCGAGACCCCGAAGCCAAAGCGATCGCCGAGGCCGCAGCATCCCCTTCCGACTCGGAAGACGGCAGAAGGGCGCCGCGCCGTCATCGGGCGTCTGCCGCCTTCAACCCAAACGATGCCTCGGACCTGAGGCAGCTCAAGGAGGAGCTTGCTGCCCGCGAAGTGTCCGACAAGGGTAACGAAGATAAGCAGCAGGTCGTCGGCGAGGAGAAGCAGCGGCCATCTCGCACCCCATCACCTACCAAGAGGCGCGGCTCAGACGACTCGTCTCGAAGCCGCGAGCTGGCACTGACGACGGCACCGGCGGCGACGACGAAGCAGGTCCGCGTCGTCTCCCCGCCGCGAGACAAGGCGGATGAGAGACCTCTCAAAGGGATCCTGAAGCAGCCCAGCGCCAGCTTCCCCGAGGACACGAACCCGATCCGCGAGGGCGTGGCCCCGCACAAGGAGGACAAGAAGCTCAAGGAGGCGCCGCCTGGTGCGAGATGGACCAAGATCAATAGCAAGGTTGTCAGTCCAGAAGCGCTGACCGTCGGCAACGAGCGTTTCGAGGTCCGAGACGATTTCGTCATCGTCCTTCGCGTTCTCAGCAAGGAAGATATCCAGATGTACGCCGCGGCGACGCTGGTGTTGAGAGGTGAGTTTAGACAAGGCCGTCGTCCCCGGCTGTTCACGAAGGAGTCTCGCGAGGTGCTTTGCTGACCCTTTCGTGTTTTTCCTTTTCTCTTCTTTACCTTGCTCGTTTCAGAGAAACGACGGAACAGGACGGACGGGGAACGCGAACGCGATCCAGACGCCGAAAGTGGAAGACGGCGTCGTCATCGTCATCGTCATGGACGGGGGCATGACAAGAACGCTGTTGATGAACGGGAGGGCGAGCGTGAGAGACGAAGACGCCATACGCGAGACGACGAAGACGGCAGTGATGATGACGATGTTCATGATGATGCTGATGATGATGACGATTACGACTACGATGAGGAGCACGATTCTCGCGTTAGGGACTCGGAGCATCGTCACTCGCGATCTCACCGCGAGAGGGGGCGGGCTCACGAGGTTTGACGAGCCGAGAAGAGTCTGGCCTCATCGTTTGATTTCCCGAGTTGAATTTTTCCTCCTCCTTTCTTCTTATTACCCCCTATTTCTTTACTGCTTTTTCTTCATATTATCTCTTTATTCCTTTCTCTTTGTCTCAAAGCCATGCATGTAGGAGGATAGGAGGCAGATCATGTCGGAGCTGAGGACTCTTGTGAGAAACAGGCCTGGTCAGAATAGGGGCGTGTTATGTATGTATGGATATATGTGAACTTTGTATAGGCACGGATATGTATGTATGTATGTACGTCTCTGCGTATGATGTCGTAGCTATGTTCTGAAAAGAGCTGGCTATATCGTCAACCCTCTTTGGCTGTTGACACGGAAGTGATGGCACGGTTACCCGAGGCGGTCAGCGGCGATTCCGGTCATCGGACGCCTCGGAACGGTCCTTCTCGCCTCGTCTTCTTCCTGATAGATGAAGATGAGTGATGCGAGATGTGGAACGGGTGTGAGAGAGAT
Source organism: Ophiocordyceps camponoti-leonardi (nom. inval.) (assembly GCA_003339455.1). Lineage (NCBI taxonomy): Eukaryota > Fungi > Ascomycota > Sordariomycetes > Hypocreales > Ophiocordycipitaceae > Ophiocordyceps > Ophiocordyceps camponoti-leonardi. The sequence goes on along the minus strand of PDHP01000161.1, from coordinate 25,305 downwards.
GGTCGCTTTACGTGGTCGAATATATGTTACGCGCCGCATGTATGTAATGTATATATATGTATGGACGATGGCATGGCATGGCATGGCATGGTGCCTCGGTGTCCACCCTTCCGCTTGTCCTCGAGGGGCTCGAAATACAACGTGGTATGGCATCAAGAGCTGTCTCGGTAGGCGGGCAAGTTGACGACCTTTCACTTACTTACATACATGCGTACATGCGTACATACATACATACTCTCATGGTAGATACAACGTATGTATGCACCATGCCATGTCATGTCATGTTCATGTCATGTCATGCCATGTTATGCTATGTCAACAACCGACGTACGTACGCAACCGGCAGACGATAACTTGGGAAGAGCCATGGGAGGATATTTCCGTCTTTCGTGCAACGCGGGAACTCGCTCATGGCTTTTTTACCCGGGGCAGGGTTGAGAAGGGGGTGAAGGATATATGTATGCCGGTGAGTGAAAAGGGGGAGAGAGGGAAGGCCTTAATAACTGCTTCGACCAGCCGGTAAAAGCAACTTTGATATATATGTAGATGGGAAGTAGGGATAGGGATATGCAGGTAGAAGTCATCGAGGTCTCGTCGAGGAAGCCATGTTTCTCGTTTTCTCTTCGCTTTTTTCCCTTGTCCTTGTTTCGCAGGGTTGTTGGTTGCAAGGCAAGCATACGAACGTGTGGTTGTAAGAGACCAGGTCCGGGCGTTTACGCGGATAAGCTTAGACGGGGGGGCCGAGGCTTCGCTGCCGTGACACGGTGAAGCAGATAGGTTCACCGGGAGGAACTGCCTCAAGGAACGACTGTGAGAGAGAAGAAGGGGCTTGTATCCGTACTTGGGCGTGTACATGTGTGTCAAGTCTTCATGCGGTAACTCCTTATATCCGTATGCCTGCCTGCCAGGCTACCAAACTTGCTACTGCATGTGTATGTACGTGTATGTGTATGTATGTGTATGTACGGATATGTATGTTACTATATGTATGTGCGTACGTCCGCATGTATGTATGTATGTATGATGCATCTTGACCGCTTCACAGCCACACACGCCCTCACCACCCTTTTCCCTCAGCTGAGCATCGTGTGACGAGTGACGACAGAAAAAGCAGCATGCGTAGGGCTCGAAGGGGGGGGACAGGCAAACGCCATACATGTAAAAAGAAGGAGGGGGGGAATAAGGAGGCGAGGCGAGGAGAGACAAGAAGAGATGGATGGATGGATGACGAGAGCAGACAGACGAAGACAAGAAGGACATCAGTATCCGTAGGAAGAAGGAAAAAAAAATGTTTCGCAAAGTCCCTCCGGCACCTTACGTCCGATATTGATGATGACCGAGGAAGAGAGGGGGGAGAGGGGGATATGACGAATCTCAGCCGTAGCTTGACGCGTGTACCCAACGTGATTCGTCGACCGGTCTTTTCCTGCTTGAGACATGCTTTTTTTCTTTCTTTCTTCTCGGAGTGGCTGGACGAAACCGGGGCTGTAGATGGGCTTGCTCAGGAGGAGGTGAGATAGAAGGAGAGGAAGAGGGGGGGGGGGGGTTCTTTGTTTACGATGAGTGGTGCACTAAACGACGCGTAGTACCTATCCGTACGAGGCTACGGATATGTATGTACGGTCACGGTCATCACGGATATGTGTTGTGTAGATTGCTACGAAGGGCACCTGTCTGCAAATCGGACTTGCATGTGCAGCCAGCCGTAAGATGGCATTATCTTTTCTTCTCTTCTTGGTGCCAGGTGCAGGAGGATAGGGTGTCAAGAGTGTGTTTTACAGAGAGTTGTCTCTTTCCCCTGCCGTTTGATTTCGAATTTCCCTCTTCTTCTCCCTCCTCTTCTTCTTCTTCTTCTTCTTCTTCTTCTTCTTCTTCTTCTTCTTTCGTGTGTATTTTTGAGTCTGCTGCGGTTTTAATGAGAAGACGAAGAAAACGACTTCGTATGTAAGTATCGGTGACGGAGAGGAGAGGAGAGGAGGGAAGAGAACGATGGGCTGGGCTGGCTCTGATCAAGAAAAGGACCGGACCGGACCGTATTTACGGGGTTTGGACTGCGTTTCCTCCGCTATTATGACCCCCTTTCTACCTTGATGGCTGGTTGAGGGCGTTTTATTCTATTTCCCTCTCTTCGTTCGCTTCGTGAGAGAGTGTGTCTTTATATATCCGTATGTATGTATGTATTTGCTCATCTACATATCCGTACGGATACATGAGTATGAGTTTGTGTGTGTGAGTGTGTGAGCGTCTCTCTCTCTCTCTCTTTCTTCTTCTAGCTCCGTCCAGCCAGATCCGACGGTTGCCTCCCTCCCCTCCTGAATGGATGAATTCTGAAGGCGGGGGGTGAAGAGGAGGAGGACGAACAGGAAAGGGGGGGGGGGGGGGGGGGGGGGGGGGGGCGTTGACGCTCGCCCCCCCCGCGCAAGCAGGGCACAATATGAAAGATGAAATAAGTTAAAGAGCGGCATTCTCTCTCTCGGACAGAGA